>DWDX01001529.1:0-18305 GCA_018245675.1 Agara michaeli | reverse complement strand
GTCGCTTTCTCTGTCCCTATGTCCTTATGTATGCTTAAATCTTTAAAACTACGCAACGGATTTTGATACGGTTTTTTAAATAGATAGAGTGATTGAAGAGGAAGGTTTATATGTATAATACCATTTGTATATAATAATATACGCGCGGGACAAAGTCGTAGGCAAAAGCTAGTATTGTGTAAATTACTGCAAAGTTTCCTCACGCGGTTGTCCCTCGCCGTTATCGCTAGTGATATTTAATCTTTACAATGAATTCTTTCTGAATGTTATTTAAAACGTACAATGAAAAAATTAACAAGTTTTTTTAAAATGCTTGTAGATAATAGTGATAGTAGATAGAATCCTTAAGTTCCCAATAACGAGTCCAGTATCGCGTTTCCTCGCGGGCCTGGAGCTGCTGCGCGACAAGATCGAGGAGTGGAACAAGAACGCGCACAAAGGGAACAACATGATCGATATATCGCTGGCCGTCGGCCAACAGATCGTTAACTGGCGTAAGCTCGAGATGAGCCATTGGAAGGAATGCCTCAATAATCTGTACCACAAGTGAGTATCACACATCGTATATTTCGTTTGTTCCTTTCAAAATTAAGAGCAAAGTATTGGCGTTTAACTGCAATTATTTTTATGAATCATTCAATGTTTAGTTGAACATTGTTCAGGCTGACAAAGACACATAAACCGGCTAATGTTAAACGTGTATACACTTTCAAGAGCCCTCTTCCAGTTAACCCATTTGGTATAGGACAAAAATATGAGGAGGAAGAGTTGGTTGTACCTCATATGTGTAAAATATTGTGACGGTAACTTACAATAACGTTAATTTCTTCAATCGCAGGAAACAATCCGAGGCTCACAAGTATTGGTTCTATCTGTACTCAGTCATCAATTGTTATCTGCAAGACGCGGACGACGCGGACGCCACCTCCGCAGCGAATACCTCGAGAGTTATAACAGTATTGAAAGAGTTTATGGAGACGTCCAATTTGGCCGAGTATGAAGTGCGGTTGGACATAACGTACGCTTATCATTGCCATTTGGTCCATTTGGAACCTAGTCAAAAGAGAGGTAAGACTGATTGTTTCGCTGTTTTACAGTGCAGTGTAATGATCTTATGACGGTATGTTTGGCTGCATACCGTCCTGAACAGTGCTACAGGCCAACGTACTCTCGCTTGAGGTGAGGCCAAAAAAGGCTCCGCGCTGGAGGACACCGGTGCGTCCGTATGGAGATCCCAGAGTCTTCCAATAGCGCAAAGGATTCCATTAAGGGGTTTTAGTGGGTGAAAATCTCACATAACCCGGTGTCTCTCCCAAGACACCACAGTAACTTTAAATGCTAACCCTCTCGCCCCCCTTGGGCTACTCGCCCCGTCACCAATAAAAGTCTGAATGATTGCAACCAAGGGTCTCATTATAATTGTATTTTATTGTCATATCATGTTTAGCATTTTCCGTCAATATATTGCAACAACATCTTATATTCTTACAGATGAGCTGCTGTCGATTCTATGGAATACATACAATTATTACTCGCAATTCTTATCTCAAGTGACCACGTTCATTAAGGAGAAACGCGCGCCTATCGAGAAGAGATTACGCGATTTCGTGAAGATCTGCACTTGGGATAGAGATCTCAGTTACTGGAGTGTGAAGGACACGGTCGATAAAGCTCATAAGGCATTACATAAACATACAAAGGAATTTGAGGTAAATCCTACACTTTTATTCTGTGAATTTATGCATCTGAATACTGTTTACTGGTCTACCTATGATATTGATGTTAAATAGTCTTTAAATTTTCCCATGCTCAGTTGCAGGATTTCAGAAGTGCTAAGGCATGATTTTAGACAGATATGACTAATATTTAAGCTGAGCTCCAAGATACGTGATACATTTTTTATTAACAATACCACCCACGTATCTTAGAGCTTAGTTTAAATATTGGTCCTTTGAGCCGGATATAATTTTTGAAGAAGAAACACATAACTTGAAGGAAAGTTTAGTTAGAGATTTTAAAAAAAACAATTCTCATTACAGAGAGTTCTCAAAGAGAGCGTGCTGCCTTGCTTAGTGGACAACACGATCGAAGTGGGCGTAGAACATGTAGGTATATGGGACAGACCGAAGCGTGCCAGTGTGCCGACCGGGGGGGCTTACATGACGGACCCACAGAACCATGTGGCTAGGAATATGAAGGTAAGCAAAATGATTTATCTGGAAATAATGGGAAATGTATGCGAAGTACCAGCCATTTCAACCGGGAAGCAGTTGTTATTACAACAATTTGTGCTTCGGCTTAAAGGGTGTGGATGCAGAGGCGAACATCTCAATCCTCTACCGACCTCTAATAAGTTGGATTCTATTTGCGCTTAGGCTAACATGTTACCCTCTTCGACTTTTTCCATTAAAAAAAAAAAACAGAACGATGCGTTATATCGTTGTGACATGAAAGAGTAACAAACAAAGTCACTTCCATTTATATGTAGTAGATGGATATGGATTACTAATTGAACACTGCGGAACAGTAATTCCTGAATTTTGAACATCAAGCAAGCATCTCTCGCCAAACCTGAAGATACTTAGTAGTGAATTTCTGAGTCAGAAATTTTAGACGTCTTCATCTTCAGCGATTTTTGTCATGTTATTGATATGTTTTTTTTTTAAAGAAACAATACAAACTGCGCTTGCCTTACGCCGTAAGGCTGTAGATCGTGGTGTGTTTAAAAATTAAAAACCATTTCTATGCGACAAGTACCATAATCGTTTTTTATGACAGAAATACCTGGAGCAAGCCGAGCAGCCTTGCCGCTTGATAACCGAGGGCAGTCTTCTATCCAAGGTGCCCGTAATGCTGAACAAATCCAAGAAACTGTGCAAGGACACGATGACGAACAGCAAGTACCCGTCGCTCGTGCAGGCGTTAGATGATTTCGTGACGCTCGTCATTGAGACCAACACACATTTGAGCTCTCTGGATGTAAGTATATAAGGTACGACTTTTTTTCATAATAGGCACTTTGCCGGTTGTTAATGGACCGCATTAACTAAGATTCGTATGAGACTATTACAAGTCTAGGCCTCGCTTAGTGAGGTTCTTCACTTGTTCCCGCAGTACAGTTGCACGTTTTTAGTATATTATATGATGATTACTTTCTTTTTGACAAAATTTGTAATGAAATTAAATACGTCGTCTTTTTAAATTATAGATAGACTCGACCGCGCCGAAGGAGAAACAGACTTCGCTAGCGAAGAATATAGTTCAACAGAAGCGCAAAGCACTCGCAGATCTATTTAAATACCTCTCCAAAATGGGTCTCAACTACCGCACGGGACTAGTTATACTGGCTGCCGGCGAAGACCTGTATGACTTCACCATACCACCCGTGGATTTGGACGCCGCCATGCACTACTTGAAGAGCAGGCATGTAGAACAATCCTTGGGGGTGATTTTATTTGTGTTTGAGAGTGATGAATGCATACGAAGGACGTTAGGTTTGTAAAGACAGATATATTTGGCACTCGGTGCTTTCTGCCTACCCCGTTAGGGATCTGGCGTGATGGTATAATAATAATAATAATAATTTGCATCACGTTGCCCACTCTAATTTTGGACTCTCTTTAATATCGACAAGCCCTAAGCTAATATTATAATTTCCCTAAACTACAAATACAAACATTCCTATGAATTTAATAACTAATTCTGGATTTTGAAACGTAAATCGATAGTGATTCTATCGATCACATACATTTAGTCATTCACTTATAGGTATACAGACAATTTTCGAGTTATGATGTTCAGCCATACATGGCGTAAGTACGATGACTGCCTGTATTTGTAAGAAATGTAATCGGTCAATGTGTTGTTAACATTCTTCTTTCGCAGGCGATGCGACGCGTCGCTGGCGCTGCTGTGGTCGGGCTGCGAGAAGTACTTCCAGAGGAACGTCGCCCGCCACCGGCTGTTGGCGGCGGCCATCGTCAGTCCGCACGCGGACCTGGGCGTGCAGAACATCGAGCGATGCAAGGGGTTCGCAGCTCAATTGCTGGTGTGTACTTTATGTAAACTACTCGATTCTCTGTTGAGTGGCTGCATGTTAAGTTAAGTTAAGTATTAGAGGTTATGTATTAAAACTGTTACTACTACATTTTAACTTTCCTTTCGAATAGCCTATTTAAATTTACAAATGAGATCGTAATGCATTAAAATCTGTTTTAATTGTGTTCAATGTTCTGTGAGTTTAAGATAAGAAAAAATTTGTAAAAATTGACACTGTTAGAAAAATATCTTTAAGATTGTAAGCGGAGAAATCCATCTTCGATACTAAGACGTAAATTGATTGCAGCCATTTCAGATAATACATAACGTAAGCTATTACATGATTCATGAGGTTTTTTTCTTTCTTATGTTGCAGACGTTGACAAATTCTCAGAAGAGATCTATATCTAAATATTCCAGACACCTGTATGATTTACGCGTACTTTGTAATAATCTAATGAGCGCACTTGATATCGAGAACTCTAATATTAATTTAGATACGATCCAAGAAAAAATTAATATTCATACAGAGTGCTACGCCCATATTAGTATACTGCTTGATCAGTTCAGCATATTATTGAAATCGTTCCCGGGGTGTACCTTAAAATCCGTATGTCAAATTGAATTTGATGCAGTTTTACACAATTCGCCCTTAGCGAAGTGTTTTCAAAATAGCGATGATTGGCAGCTATTGTATAAAAAAATAAAACATATAATAGCAATAACGGCTAAACAAAAAGCCGCTCTGAACAAATTGACAAACTCTGTGCCCAAACAAATAGGCAGAGATAACATAGACCATCACCACGAACAGCTAGAACTAGCTGTAATTTCTCAAAATCACATCGATGTTACCAATGAAGCTAAAGCTAATCTACACAATATTGTGACTGATCTAAATGCGTTTACAGAAGAGTACAAGTTTGTATTCAAGTCGATACCTATGGATGAATCTGTTCCTCAACATCCCATACTAAGATGTATTGATAATTTAAAAATATACTTGAAAGAAACTATCACGGCCTTAGATGAATTAGACAAACCTGTTAATATATCTACGGTCGATGATACCGCGATGATCATAGACCAGACTGAAGACGCGATAGCCAGTATGCTGCTAGTAATACAATCTATATATAAGAAACATCTGCCGCATAATAAAAGTACAGATATTCTGAATGCGATAGACGAAGTTATTAATGACGAAAATACAGTCGAAGAGTCTAAAGAGGTTTTGGAAGACAAACATTTGAAAATATTGTTACAAGAAAACCTTTCAAGTGATGCAAAGATGCTGCAAATGGAAACTTTGATCGTTAAAATAAGAACATTAATAGTACACTACATACGGTTCATAGCTACAAATGAGAATGTAGAGGATGTCAGGGCTGTTGTAATGCGATTGGTGCCTATTGTGGAGCAAACAGTATTGTTTATGCAATACTTTGTAACACAAAAGGTAGCCGTTCATAGAGTGTCATGCAAGATGCTCTCGGTTCTGCTCAAGATATTTTCAGAACTGGCTACGAAAGGGTAAGTAAGAGATTGAGCATTCTTATTATTCTTATACACACTGAAGAACATCCTGAGCAAATAAAAAAATATTTTGTCTATATTATTTTACTTATTTCATGTTTTGTTACATTTGCTTTGGAATGGTTGAAAATCTAGAGTTCTTCTAAAAAGCTTTAACACTTTGATCAACTGCTAGAGTTGAATTAAAGATTAATTCAACATAAAAAAAATTCAATATAAGTTTACAAAAATTGTTGTACCATATAGTACAACTCGATCTTTACTCAATGATAAAACTTTTATCTTTAGTAAAAATGTATCTTACTTTTGTACAGATTCTGTAAACCTTCTGATGTTGATATGGAGGACGGCGAAGGAGACGGCGGACCCGGGAAATTGGGAGGAATGGGTCTCGGCGACGGCGAGGGCCAGAAGGATGTGTCCGAGAGAATCGAAAATCAGGTACTGATACAAAATAGTGGTCATTGTTTCGCGGTTTTAAAGTCAACAACAATAAATCAAGTTAAAAAAAGATATAGTTATATAATAGAAATCTGTAATATTTATTAGTGAAAATCAGACCTAAATTCTTAGGTTCTATGAGCTTATAGTTATGTTATTGTATAAAAATTTCCTATACAATGATATTATTGAATAAGTTAACGTTTAATTGTGTTAACAATTTCAATTTTTAAATATAAATCTAATGAATAGGACCAATTGGATGATGCTCAACGCCCAGGAGAGGAGAAGCAGCAGGAGGAAAAAGATTGCAAGGAAGAGGAAAAGGGTGTCAACATGACCGATGACTTTGACTCACATTTACAAGATGTTGAAAAGAAAGGTGTGAAATATAAAAATAATATTTATAAGTCGAAGTAATCTTTCTGTTTATCTGCATGGTCTTATCTTTCTTCAGTTGAGTCTGGTTCCATTTATTTATTTATTTTGAAGAAATGAAATATTGCGTAGTTTCATAGCTGTTTTTATATATACAGAAGATGCTGGTTCTGATCCAGAGGATGACGAAGAAGATGCAGATAAGCAAATGGGCGATACGGATAATGCTGCTGACAAGTGAGTGCATTTTGCAATGTGTTGGCTTATTAATATAGTCCAGTTAGTAAAGTTTAATACAATATCGATTATATTAGGTTGGACCAACAAATATGGGGTTCAGATGACGACAACGATCCAGATGAAGACGAAGAGCAGAACGATAAAGAAGAAAAGGGCAAAGGAGAAGGTACAGGAGAGAAACAGATGGCTGCGAAGGAACAACAGCAAGAGATTGATGATGGGTCCGAAGGCAAGGAAAAGGAAAACAAGAAAGACATTAATCAAATTCAGGAACCAGAAGTAGACGATGATCATGTAAGAAGCGCCATATTACCATACCGTTATTACTATAATACTTAACAACCCTATCTACCTGTCCTCTATAGTTAGTTTTTTAATTTTCGAAAATAAATAGATGCTTCACAAACGAATTATACATTTGCGGCAGACAATACTGGAGTTAGATATCATTTTTTACCATTGACTGACTTGCGAATGTTTTTCAGATTATTTATGTTAAACCTATGAATTTAAGTAATGAGCAAAAACTGAAATTTCCATTATAACTCACACATTTTTAACAATAAACATAATTATTACATAGGTGGACCCTTACCACGGTAACCAACAACAACTGCCAGAACCAGAAGACTTCGACTTGCCGGAAAATATGGAAGTGGACGGCGATGAAGGTGTTGATGATAAGGTATAAAATAGGCTTAAAAAAACGTATGTTGCTTTTGTAATGGCTTTGTTTATTGGTATTAATTTGTGAAATTAATTTTATAATTATCTAAAAGGATGAAGGAGAAACAGAAACAGAAAATCCTTTCGAAATAGACATATCCAAAACTAATATACCAGAGGAAGAAGAAACAGAAAAAGAGCAAAGAGAAAAAGATGACAAACATGGCCTCGAGGTATCAAGCGATGAAGAAGATAATGATAAAGATAAAGAAGAACATGTAAGTGAATTAAAAGTCAAACCTGATAGATATACTCGTAACATATCCAAAGGTGATAAAAAATCTTGCATGATTTTATTTTATTTACATTCTTGCATGATTTTAATTTATTTACCTCACTTAGCTTTTAACATTACAGAACAATGAAGAATCGAAGGAACAGGACGAAACAGAAGATACAGAGGAGAATAACCAACAAGAAAATAAAGATGATGTGGAAGATGCCGATAATGAAACAAAAACCGATGTTCCTGAACATCCAGAAGACAACCCACAAAACACGGATCCTTCAACAACAGAAGAACAAGTGGAAACAGGCCCAGAAGAAGATTTACCTAAGAATCCAGAGAATATGAACGAAGAAGATGACATAATTGAAAAGGACCACGAAGCTAATCCTCAAGCTAATCCATCTAGTGATGATCCTTCTGCTGGCGATAGGGCAGAGAATGCAGATATGGATAGAGGAACGAACGATAATGTAGATACTAATGAAGAGCAGACTATGGAAGAAGATACAGAGCCTTATGTAAGTTAAAACATACATATTTTTAGTTATGACGTTAAGTTTTCTTGTATAATTTGGTGTATTCTGAGGTATAAATGTTTATTATTATGTTGGAGAATAAAGTAAGATTTTATTTGGCATTAGAGCGATATTGAGACTAAAATGGACGAAAACTGTTCATCAAATCGACATCGTAATAATAAGAGTTTGAAAAACATCTTATTTGTAGCAAAGAAAACGAGAACAAGTAGGTGAAGACAAGCAGGCAATGGGTCGGTCGGAACTAGATAAGAGTGAAAAGGGACATAGGGGAGAAAAACAGGCTGCCCGCGCCCAAAGTAGTCGAGATGATATGCAAAAACGGCACAACAATAAACCTGGCGAGACTGACAAAGAGAGGACGTTAGGTATGTATTAATGTAAAGATACTTATAATTCAGAATAAAGATGAAATTTAATTACAATGTTCTAAAGGACAAGGAAAACTATAACGTATACATTTATGGAATTATGGAACCGTCTGTAAATGAGACATATATTTATTTATACCTGGATATCTGAGACACTGGGTAAGTGGAATACCTATATAAGTCATACAAATTTGACGGCCTCTTCGAGTCTCACTTAACCAGGTTTCACTGTATATATTTTCTATAAGAAATTTCATTCGATACGCTGCTATGAACGCATTTTTCAGGCGACGTAAATGAAAAGAAACATAAGCAAGCGCACATGTTGAACGTAGAGAAAGAGGATGCCGCTGAAGAAGGGGGTGAGGAGGGCGAGCCAGAAAAAGAGGCGGATGCTTATCAACATGTCAAGCAGGCGAAAAATGACGATTTGCAAGTAAGAATATGTACATATATTCCTGGACTCTCCAAGTACCATAATATTCTATGTTGTAATTATTATGTTCTAATTAAAATATCATTTCTGTAAATTTGTGTTTGCTTTTGTTAGGGGAATAGAATTAATTGCATAACCGTTTACCGATTTATTCCCTAGGCAATAGATGCAGCGACTAAGGAACAGGCAGAAGAGCAGCCCACATTGCAGAAGGACGATGAAGAGGCCGAGAAGCTAAAAGAAGACGAGCAAGTTCCCATGGAGGTGGATGAGGAAGATATTCAGGTTCGCAGTTGTTTATGATGACAACTGTCCCAGCCACACACTATTTATTTTATTTAAAAACAAGCTCAATGAAAATTCATGTATCTTTTTCTCCTCGGTTCGATCCTACGTCTAAAGCTGCTTCTTAAAACTATGTTAAAGTGGGCTGTCATTAAACTCTTGTGGTACATAGATAAATATAAAAAGAATAAAAATTAATATCACAAGTAGAAACACATCTGGTCTTGGTTTCATATGTATTCAGTCTTCTGTGGTAGCCATTTTAGATTTGATGGTCTACAAGTACAGTTTGTTTATAATGATCAATTGTCACCCTGACACTATTAGTGAAAATCAAGAAATTTTTCAGTTTACAAGTATAAATAAAATTGATTGTTGTGGTTTTCAGGTGGAAAAACCAGATGAACTCAAAGCAGAGAGAATGAAAGATTGTACAACTAAAGACCAAGAAAAAGGTGCAAATAAAAACGAAAGTGGCGATGATCCAACTGGAGAGAGCGTCGTGGAGATAGAGGGCGACAATGTGCTTACGAAAACAGTGCCCAGAGGTCGAGATACAACTTACCATACAAAGTATGTTATATAAATAATACTGGACAATGAAATGATGTTATAGCAATTTCCTTGGGATATAAAAAAGGACAACTTATCTTATACTGGCCATCCAAAATGGATAAAGAATTTGCTATAGAGGGACCAATATGTTGATATATTTTCAGGATCGAGGAGTGCAAGGAACGAGCGGACGATATAACATTGGCGCAGTACGTGAGCATGAGGGGTTTAATGGAAGAGAACAGGGCGAGGGGAGGGGAGGCAGCGAGTAGCGCGTGGCGCAGTGCGTGGGGCGCGGCTGCGCGGGACGCACGCGCGCTTTGCGAGCGGCTGCGGCTCGTGCTCGAGCCCACCGGCCGCTCGCGGATGGCCGGTGAGCACTATTATCAGCATATTTGTCTGAAAAATTCATAACTCTGATAGTTGACTAACTGAGACAGTTTTATTTGTCGTCCGGTCCTGTCTGGTTACCCTGTAAGGGACATGGCATCCTACTCTATAATAATCTAATATCTGGAGGAGATTTCCCGATATAGATAAGACAGCCTTTAGAGTCTCTTCGTTTTACACATGTATTGTGTTATTTCATGAAGGCGACTTCCGCACGGGCCGCGCCATCAACATGCGGCGAGTGATCCCGTACATCGCGTCGCACTTCCGCAAGGACCGCATCTGGCTGCGCCGCACGCGGCCTGCGCGCCGCGACTACCGCATCGCCATCGCCGTGGACGACTCCAGCTCCATGGCCGATAACAGGAGCAAGGAGCTCGCCTTCGAGAGCCTCGCGCTCGTTTCGCAGGTTTGTGCATCGATATAATCTTTTAATTAATTAAATTATATTTTAGTATAACTTGTGGACTGTAAGTATAAATTGATAATATTTTTTTAACTCTCACTATGAGAGGAGACCCGGTCCAGTGGAGGACTAATAAAAGGTTGGAAAAAAAATAAGCTTTTGCCCTTTTCAGGCACTCAATCTTCTCGAATCAGGCGATTTAGCTGTCCTAAGCTTTGGAGAGAAACCCAGTTTGCTTCATTCCTTCACGGAACAGTTCACTGAACATTCCGGGGCAAAAATTCTAGAGGCACTCAGATTTGAACAAACAAAAACACGAATAGCACAATTGTTAGACTTCAGCACAGTGTTGTTTGATCAAGTAGCTGTGAGAAGTGATGCGATAAATGCAAAATTGCTAGTAATAGTGAGTGATGGTAGAGGAATTTTCTCTGAGGGAGAAACAAGGGTGACACAAGCAGTCAGAAGGGCAAGGCAGCAGGGAATATTCTTGGTGTATGTGATAATCGACAACCCTGACAATAAGGTGAGCTGGATATTTATTTTAACTAATTTTAAGGAAACTTCTAGGAAGGTGGATTTTTTGTTTTGGCACTTAGTATAAGGGCCAGATGTTTTTGTAAATTAATTTTAAAATCACTAGATGTTTTGCAGTAAATGAAAAGCATTCCACTCCAAATGTTATTTGCTTTATTGCAGGATTCAATCATGGACATCAGACGGCCCATCTTGGATACAGCTACCAACACTCTCACGGGATTCGTGTCATACTTAGACACATTCCCGTTCCCTTTCTATGTCATTCTTAGAGACATGTCAGCTTTGCCCATGGTTCTAGGTGACGCGTTGAGACAGTGGTTCGAATTGGCAGCGAATACAGCTAGTTAACGTCTACATCTATTGTATTTTTAGGCAATCATGATAACAAACTTTATTTCTGCACCTTGCAGACATTTTGTGTTCGTATCTTTGTGTTGTACTACCATTTCCATGAAGTATTACATAGAATTGTTTATGAACTAATAACTAAAGATTGAATGAACAGTATCTGTTATCTACATTTTAGTACTGTATAGTAAAGATGTAGTTAAGTATAGTTTTAGGACAAGCCGGCAAGGATGAAACTAACAGCGCAATGCTATATATGTTTTTATAATGTTGGGGATTGCTTTGTTCATGTGTAATTAAGTTTATATGAGTATCACAAGATTTGATGTGCTCATACTGGATATAGTTGCTTTCATACATTTTTGTGAATTTGACTCTTAAAACAATAGGTGTTCTTCTCGTTATGTAATGTGCTATATTTTTTTAAAGCTAATATATTTTTTTATATATAGTAAGATTACAAATAGAGAACTATTTCTTTTATTTTTAGATGTCATCAATTAAAATAAGATAGGATCCGACTTGTTTCTGCAACATTAATTTAGTTTACTGTAATGTTAAACATTATTAACTTGCTAAATAAAATAAAGTTAGAAAGTTCTATTGTGTTTTTGTAAATAAATCCCAGCCAGCACATCAATATGTTTTATAAATGATACCTTTAAATAGTTGACAATAATTAATAATAATAATAATAATAATCTGGGGACAATTCCACACACGGCTATCAGATTCCAAATTAGGCAATTTAATGCCTGTAACCGGACAGATGATAAACATACATATGTATAGATACAATATTACTTATATAGATATTTTTATTACGACCAGACACAGAAAAGACGAATGTGCTCATTACAGAAATGCTTGTCTTGGGTGAGAATCGAACCCACGACCTCTGGTTTTGCGGTCAGGATCGCTAAAACACTCGACCACGAGGCCAATGAACTTAATGTTGTAATAAATCAATTAAAATTATTTTCTTATTGCTTGAACCCATTCAAGATGCAACTGGTTATGAACCTGGCACATTATGAATCATGATTGTTCAATAACAAATAATTAAATAATTGTCTTTAACCAGATTCTGGATAATAACCTATCTGCCACTCTGTATAGATAGAGATGTGTGTTGTCTTTTGAAAGTCATGCAAATAGCAGAGTATTTCATTTCATTTATTGATCATCTAACCGGGAACTGCGCGTGTTGCGACATTTTCATTTAGTATTTAGCCACAGGGATAATACTGTTATAACTGGGAAGGCAACCATATAAAAAATAATAAAACCCTTTAAAAATAATGTTGTATATTTGTCAACCGAAATTAAACAATATTGTAATATTTCACTTAGCTATTCTCGAAATTAACTGAAACAGTACTTATGTTACATATTAACGAGTGAGCTTACTTTTCAATGTTTATTTATAAATAAATTCATCGCGTACAAAACGAACTTCCCGAAGGAGCTAAGTAGTGTGTTATTATTGAACTTAATATTATACGCTTCTCAAATGTATCCAGTATATATTATCAATGCACCTCTTAATATCTAAGATTCAAATATACATACAATGTTACAAGATTGGTTCACAAATGTCTTTATATTGGACTGTAAATTATTGATACATCACTATATATTTCATACATAGATCATTTTTACAAATTTAATATAATATATTCAGGCATATGTATTCTGTAAACCAATTTGTAATATTCAACGTTCATAATAGCAACATATAAACTACAATAGAGTTTATAATAAAACACATGTTAAATATTAAATATGTATCGCCGTGACACGACCGCTAAATTAAACTTAAAAAAGATATAACGTTAAAATGTGTTAGAACCGTGACAGTCTAATTCTGTGAAATAAATATTAGCAATTAAATTAATAAGTCTGCTTTTAGATTACATTTGAGCTATTTTTAAAGCTGTTTAAAAAATGAAACGTTTCGAAATATTTACAACCACAAATGTAACTAAAAGTTCGCCCGGGACTTTAATGTGTCTGATATTAACATTGTATTAATGTTAAAGATCAATGAAAACTAAAAAAAAAACTCCCTAGCAAAATCTACCTAGTTGTAATGTATAAATTTAGAAGGCCATTATGGTGAAAAAAGGTTCTGTACAATGCTCCTCTCCGTTCAAGGAGTACAGTGTAATTGAATGTTGTTAAATGCCCTTAACGAAGATCACTGTTAGACTGTTGTTAGACAGCATCACTAGGATGAAATAATTTATGTAAACTTATATATAATATCCTGTATTTGGACAGTGTGGTCTCTGGGTAGTTTCACTTGGCAGAATCCTTGGACGAATGATTGTTGGTCTCTTCAGTCTTTTCGCCGTCACCATAGAACTTTGGCTGCAATATCAAAACCACACATTATTATTAGTCAAGAATTTTTTTACTATCTTGTTTAAAAACTGTCTCAGATAATTTTAGAATAAACTATTTGAACATTTCCATAAAACAGACATTTTTACATAATGTATTAACGAAGGATATTGTTAAATAGTTTAATAATAAAATAGCTCTTGCAACTAGAGACAATTAGAGTTTTAATAATTATGTATAGTTTTTTCTTAAATAAAAAGTCAGAACAAAAGGTCATGTATTTACATATATACAGAGAACATGGATAAAAATATGTGTACCAAAACAAAAATATGTAAAACAATGCACAAACGAGTAAGTAAAAAACAGCACAACAAAATGATTAGTCGTAAAGAAATAATGCAATGTCCACTGACAGGTAACACTATAACGTATGCATACAACCTGTATAAAACTATTTAGAAAAATATACAGTATGGTGTAAAATAAATCAAAACTGCAAGATGGAGGCATTACATAAAGGCTCGGTGGATACATAACCTAGCAACAAACTAAATTCCAGCTAATCATGAATCAAAGGAACGCAACTCCACACTAGGGTAAAATCAAACAACATTGTACTGTGAAGCATGAACGGGTGTATGCACTGATCCCCACAATAGACTTACACATTCTCAACTTGTACTATACAGTCGTGACTTTATTTCCAAATCCATTTTTGACACCGTTATAACTTGTAAAACCCTAGAAATAAACAATGATGTTATGTCCTTTTCATTAATAATGAGAGGCTACCGGCATGTTCCATTTTTGGAATAGTTAAAGGGGATGCTTCCATATTAAAGACACATGAGTCTCTAATGAGTGAAAAAAGTGAGAATTAAAGATCGCATATAGATGTCAACTATATCTCCACTTGAAGTATTTTTCTCGGATTTCGTAATATGATTACTAATTTTATTTATGAGAAGGAAATAAATTGATACCTCATCGTGTTTCTCCTCGGCTGTAACGCGTTCGTCCTCGTCGTCGCTGTCGTCGTCCTGTGAAGAGTCTCCTCCCGAGCCCGCAGTGTCCACCACCGGCTTTACTACAAATTTAAGGCAAGATTCGTTAGCATTGTAATTTTTATACTACGGAAATCGGAATACAACATTGCGTCTTTTGACAGATCTTTTTGTTTTTAACACTTGTGAACATGTTGACTTTTATTCACTTGATGGCTCAGGCGCGTTGGCACAACTAATACTTGTAGAATATTTTCAATGCTAGTTTCGAATACCTGTTCTAAATCTCTTTATGTGTATGCAATATTGATAAGGATAAAAAGTCGTTTTCGAGCGCAGTCTAGCTTATGTGACGTTTTCATAGTCAAGAGGGTACATGGGGATGTGTTTGTGTGTGTGTTCATGTATCGCTCACCGGGCGGCGCGGGCTGCGGCGGCTGGTTGGGCGGGCGCGCGCGCTCGCGCGTGAGCTCGTCGTAGCACTGCAGGCACACGCGCAGCGGCTTCTCGCTCTGCCCGCGCAGCACGAACCGCTTCGACGAGCACGGCCCGCACACTACTGAACCGCACTTGCGGCAGTGATGCTGCAATATCAAATATCAACATTGGTTATATTTAACCAAACTGTAACTTATTTGAAATATCACAAGGACCTAACTGGTCGCTACTTTATCAAGTTATTGTTATTTCAAAAACCATTCTTCACGGACTAGAAACACTGGAGAAATTAATTAAAAAGTTTATTACAATCAAAGTTCCAAATGTACTTACCCTTCTATTGAGTACTGTAAACTGTGTCTTCTTGCAATGCATACAAATTGCCGCTTCATTGTCCGGAACCCAAACTGCTGCATGCTCTGATGGTGGCTGCTTGCCACCTAAAACACATTACATCAATGATTGCTTTTGTGGCCCGTAACTATTGGACGAAAAATAACTTCATATAATTCACAATTCATGCATAATATTTAAAAACTTTACTTTTTAGAGTGATCAATAAAAAAAAATATTGTCAGTTTTTTTAAAAGTACAAATATACTTCCGTCATATGATTTGTTATAGAACAAATTTTCTAACTATAACCTTTGTGTGTGTGTGTGTGTTTGTGTATAAATCAGATTATACTTACTCTTCCTGAGTAAATCTTCTATGCATTTCTCTATGTGTGCCATCCACTCTTCTTTCTCTGTTGCTGTAGCAGCATATACCGCAAATGATTTTGACGCTGTGCGAATCAACCAACCGTTACGGTATTCTGCAAATAATATCAAAAGAAGTTGGGAATTTAAATGAAGCGGGCTACATTTTTTGCTGGTTAAATTCATGAATATCAATGTAGAATAAGTCCTTTTGCCACAATGGGGAAATGGGATTCATATTTGAAAGAGAGTACCAAACAAGGAAGCAACCATCATCTGCATCCGGTGGCGCATCAGTGTTCTGCTGCCAACGTCAAATAGGGCGGTGAAAATGGGATCGTTAGGGTAGATTCGTTAAGATTTTACTAAGTGTTAACTTACAGTACAACTGATGGTACACGGCTAATACATAGCATGGTAAGTAAATGTTATATATCAATCATATCTATTATTTTTTATTAATATTTTGTATGAACCTAGATATTATATATAACTAGGCACCAATTAATTGAAATAAAATTTAAATTCAAATATCCTATTTCTTATCACAATGTTGTATGATCGTTAATGACAATTTGCTCATAAGTAAAACATTACTCAATGTAGATATGATTTATATTGGTAAGCCACATTATGTAAATAACATAACGGCCAATGGATATATGTTGAACATACATAGGTTCAATGTTGAGTCATTGACAACCTTAAAACAATCAGTGTCATAGATGCCACATAAAAAATTATAATAATACAGTACTATGATTCATTGGCATAATGATTCATATATTAACATTTTGCAAGCACAATATATATGATCGGTTATTTACTCTAATATTGTACGAAAGCGTTTGCTGTGTAACATTGTATGTACGTCAGTAGCCAGCTTGATTACTACGATGCACTTGAGAAAAGGGCATATTAGCAATTATTTATAAAATTACACTGCAACAAACACATATTTGTGCAAATTTATCAACACATACAAGGTAATAAATGAAAATGTATCCTATTCCATATACAGTAGAACTCAATTTGAAGATTCACTTCTACTTTCGCAATCTGTTTCAAGGGATGTTCATTACAGCTTGCAATTGATCATATCTATTCATATCGAAATACAGGGAAATCCCATATGTATTTACAGCCTAGTCGTTGTGTCCTTATCACCTACAATAATTTTGTACATTACATGAGCAATTGTAATAAAAATTATATTAACAAGCAGTAAATTATTAATGACTGCCAACTAAATATTAAATTTAAACACGAGTAATAAATATATACAAATATTGCATATACCAAGCTTGTTAAACAAACACTAATTCACATTGCTTTGAATAGTAATAGGATTTTTTCTACATAGATGATATTTCAAACGAAATTGACCTAAGCATTTGATGAGCTTTATATACTTACAATTCTAGAAGTTGTAAGCTGTAATATGATAAATGCAGCCGAATTAACCAATAAAGTGACGTTGATGAGTGTAATTATATTTAGTACGTCAACAGGCAACTACTAGTGACAAGTTTAGACAAATGTTTTCAACATTATTATACTAATCAACAAGGTTCCTAAAATTAAGTTGCCATTAAGTCGTCTAAACCAACAGAAACACATCACATCTTATTCCAACTCAAAAACATAGATTAACATACATACCATAGAATGTGGTGAAAACCATAATATACAGTGGAAACTAATTAAGAATCAACAATCAATTTTGTTAAAATATTACAAAATTAGAAGTCAATACTCACGTCCCTCATCTTTGAGTGACTCCAATTTAACTTCCTCGAGTGGAATTACATGCTGTTTATTGTATTTCTTCTTGTTTATTACAATGTTGCCGTATACCAGGATGTCATTGAACAGGAAAAACTGTCGCGCCTTAGGTTTCTTCCGACACATTTTTGTCAGGACGCCTTCTCCGACCAAGACTCGGCCTTGTTCTGCAAGAGGCTGATCGAAACGGATTTTTAATATAATAATCCACACAGGGAAGTACATTGTGCAATTTTATAACAGTCATATATTGACAGTGTGTGTAGTGGTATTAGTTGTGTAGCAGTGTATTGTCGTGTGTGTGTAGTCTACCAATCCGCACTTGGCACACATGGTAGACTATTGCCTAAAACCTTCTCTATATGAGAGGAGACCCGGTCCAACAGTGGACCAATAAAAGGGTTAAACCAAAAAGATATATTAATTATAACAGTACAGTCATAAATCTCCATAGTCCATAGTTTCCAGTTTAAACAGAATATTACATTTATCATTAGACTGCCTCATTGGTCGGGCGGTTGCTAGTGCGACTGCCGATCGGGAGGTCCTGGGTTCAAATCCCGGGTTGGGTAC
>DWDX01001528.1:0-18305 GCA_018245675.1 Agara michaeli | reverse complement strand
ATTAAATTGGTATTTTTTGTATGTGTTTGTTGTGTGATTTTTTTTTGTGTTTTTTTGGGGTGGGGGGGGGGGGGGGGGGGGGGGGTATAAAAAGACATTCATATTAAGAAGCAATTGATTTATTGATTTATTCATTCAATTAAATATGTAATGTAAATCAGGTAAAAATACTGCTATTAAACGTGTTGAGCCGTGGCTCAACAATATTTATACATAACAGTATATAGTGCAGAATATCTGCAAAATAGCGCAATCATCGGTTTAACTATTGCGTAGGAAAATGTCTAGGGCAATAAGCGGTGACAACATGATTATTGGTGGCTCGATTTATTAAATACGAGATGAGGAAGAGGCCGGGCGTTTGAGTCGTAAATAACAATCAAGGCCTACGGAGGTCTATGAACGGGTTTACTTTTCATACCACCATGACTGTGGGTTACATTATTAAGAAATTTGTTACGGAGTTTTGTTAGCAATTAGAAACTTATTTTGTGTAATTTTTTGAATTGAAAAATAGTTTTACACTAATGGGTAATATAAAATATTAGCTTCATTCTTACGATGCCTTTGTAGATAACACAGTCCAACGTTTGCAAACGGCATGGTTGATATCATATATGGTTGCTGCAGGTCAATCCCAAATATTTTTGTATTGCAATTTGGATGAAGTCCCTGTAGTCGACACGGCTTTAGTTTTGGTACGACTGCTTATCAAATTGTATTGTGTCAAATAAGAAAGTACTGCTGTGAGAGACATAGATGTAACGGGATTGTTTTCGAAGTGAACGCTGGAGATATCAGGGTTTATAGCTTAAAATGAATTGTAATATTGTGATTGTAAAAAGTCTCCGAAACCGGCGAGTGTGTATGATGAGAGTCATGAATGTAGAAAACGCATCAAGTCTGACAATAAGGATAAGGATAGATATATTTGGTACTTAGTGCTGTTTAAGTACCCCTTTGGTGACCTGGTGTGATGATAATTATATCATCAGAACTAAGATACTTATTATAATGAAAATAATAGTTAATAACATTTTGAAACGCTTTAGTTCACTCCTTCGACCATAGCATTTAAAATATTTTTTTATTATATTAATTCATTTTATTACCAAGAAGATAAATATTAGATATAATTGTTATTCTCTACATGTATTATTTCGGTCCGATACTGGCTGACGGAGAAGTCAAGAGTCTCCGAAACCGGCGTATAGGTATGCATGAAGAGATTGATGAATGTAGACGAAGCGCGTCAGGTTTGCAGGGACAGAGATATTTGGCACTCGGTGCTTTCTGCCCACCCCGTTAGGGCCTGGTGTGACGGTATGTTGTTGTTGTTGTAATATTTCGAGACTTGTTTCGCGCGTCTGTAATTCTTTATGCAAATTACTACGAGTATTACTTGTAAACATTAGATTTGTTGCTTCTAATTATTCCTAACAACAACAATTTTCAATTGTGCTAGTCTTACAAGACCATACTTTATTTACATTTCAAATTACTGGGTTTTTCTTATTTTCGTTTAGAAAATAATATCTACATAAATATCTTTATGTGGCTATATATAATTATTTTCGGCTCTATCTGTTTTTTATATCAAACGTTGCAAAACGCTTTATTACAAATAACATAAATGAATTGACATTAATTTATTAGTAAACATACTCATACTATAATAATTTTTAATTTTCCCCGTCATTGATACGTTCAATACAAATTAAGTCTGATTTATTCAGAGTTGATTCACTTGATAGAGAATTATTTACGACGTGTATCGTAAGAATCAATTTTATTATTAGAATTGTTTTCAAGTGGAGAGGCGTAGCTTGGTTTATGTGCCATTCAAGTAGGGATTTCACTGCAGGCCGCCAGTTCTGCTTTTAAGATATTGTTATCTTGGTGTTTTAGTGCAATTAATAATTACGACTGTACGTACGCCTGAGATCATTAAAATAATTAATACAATGTTTTAAGTTTGAAGCGTGATTTTAGCTTAGTTGTTAAGTTTTACCTACATAAAAATATTTTTATATGCGCTGTATGCAATCCTAACTTGTATTATCGAGGCCAGAGTATCTTCAGGCCAAGCTTTAATTCAAGTTATTGATTGTTTTATATCTTCAACTTATCTTTTATTTATGCCTTCATCCAGATAATTCGGCTAAACTAAGTCAATCATTTATTATTTCTTATTTTCTGCTTTAGCTAATGAACGTGAAAACGTGCGTCTGTGAAGGAAAACAATGTAAACATCTCTAATGGCTCCTCCTTTGCTCTTAAGCATAGCACAATAGTATAACCAGTATTTTCGATGCCATAGATAACCACACATATCAGCCCTGATTCGGTCACTTGTCTAGCGCGAGTGGCATAGACAAGTGGTATATATATATATACCGAGTGGTGAGTCGAAGGTTGTGAGCTCGATTCTTACCTAGGATTTATTTGTATGACCACGAGTGTTTCTCTTGTTTATATGTTTTTTTTTATGCAAATATATTAATGTATTCAGAAATTGGCTGGCTGGTCAGCAAACGAATGCGGGTCATATAGCGAGGTTTGATGACCAGTGTGCCAATTTTTTTTATTATGCACTATAATGATAATCATTAGATATGCATTGTGAATGATAAAACGATAGATGTCTGGCGACCGTCTACTTAAAACTTAACCTCAAATATGTAGATAAGTATATGCGATTACTCATGCGTAAGAGGATAAAATTACATTAGACATGTGTCCCTTTGTTACTCTTTATGTAGAGTGATGAAAAATGAAACTATTTGAGTATTTTTATATTGAAAAACGGATAGAGTTAAAAATAAACAACCTTAAGAACAACATTTTGTTCTGGAACGATTCCAAAAAAGAAGAATTTCGCATGTTCGTTAATTTGGGGTGACGCGGGTGCGTCCGTGGAAGTGCTTAAGATACGTCGCGCATCTGCATAATCTTGTCGTCCATGTCCCCGTTATCCATCATAGATTTCTACGAGGTTCCTAAAATTATATTCACTTTGTATTATAGTAGATACATCCAGTGACGTTAGGTTAGGAATCATACACACTGGAATACACGTGGACAAACAAAGGTAAGGCTTAATTAAAAATATCGTTACGGACTAATTATAATATCTGTTGCGTAAGAAAACATGTGACGTTGACTGGGTGTAGGGCGTGGCTTATTGATTTTAATATTGTAAAATATATCTTGGCAGGAACAGTTGGCGAGATTTGCCAAGTATGTATGTCGCCTGATTTGTTTTACAAGAGCATGTAGAACTAGAGACAGACTAGAGGCTTATACTATATTTCGCATTGAATATTTTAATTATGAACACGCTCCAGTACCTACGTATTCATTGCCAAATGTATGTGTTGCTAATTCTTGGTTCATTCATCAACCTTTAGTCTATATTTATTATATTACTAGCTTTTGCCCGCGACTTCCTTCCGCCCCCGCCGCAAAAAATGTAATTATTTACGACATCACATTAGAAACCTCAAAAATAACAGTATTTCTCTGCTATATTATGGATGTTATTATACATATAAACCTTCCTCTCGAATCACTCTATCCATTAAATAAAACCGCATCACAATCTGTTGCGAAGTTTTAAAGATCTAAGCATACATAGGGACATAGGGACAGACAGCGGAAAGCGGCTTTGTTTTATACTATGTAAATAATCTGTATTGATATCCATATTCTATTACAAAATATGTCATTATGACCACTATCAATCCTTTCATCGTTACGCTATTGGACATGAGTCTCCTCACACAATGAAAAGGGAGAAGGCCACAGTCTACCACGCCAGCCAAGTACGGTTTGGCAGACTTTACACAACTCAGAGAACATTATGGAAAACTCTTAAGGCGTGGCAAAGGTTACCTCACGATATTTTCCTTCAACGTCACAGCGTAGGAAGTTACGATGTGTAATATACCAAATTGTTGGCTGGATTATTACCTATATCGTCTTTGGAAAAATTGTCTATTTATATAGCTGAGGCATTTGTGTTTGTGTGTGTGTTTAGATAATGTATGGTAAACCAAATACATATAATCAATTACTTTGCATAAGGATGCGATATACTCGTACGTACACTTGTTATAACTAAATTTTAATGATGGGTTCTTTAATTTATTTTTTATTTAAGAATTTTCGTACACTGGACATTTTACAAAAATAAACATTATTTTGAATTAAGAGCTAGATTAGCCCGTAATGAGTCAAAATAATGCGCTTAAAGGTTATTAAATGAACCATTAAATGTTCTAATGGTTCAAAAACTTGTAATTAATAGTTTGAATAGTAAAAGAGGATCAGTTAAAACACAATATAATGTGAGAACTATATAAAAATTCAGACAACATGACAAAAGTACTAGAACAAAAATAAACAAATGGTATAATAACCACAGTATGGTTCTATTCTATCTAAATACATTAAGCTTTTTATTTCTTTATCCAGACATTTTTATACGTAGTAACTGTTTTCCTCCGCTATATAGTTTTAATTTGATTCCTTTAGGAAACATTGAACCTTGAAATAATGTTAAGGAGCATATTATCCCTGTTTTTTTACACATGTACAATATGGTTTAAAGTGTGTATTTACGACCGGGGGCCTGCTTTTCCGATTACTATCACATTATAGGAACAATACAAAAGAAGGAATATAAAAAAGCTGAGCTGTCACATCTACCCATTTCCATTTTAATGATTGCCTACAAATAGAATGAATTAATATTATTTTTGTTATCGCGTAATGGAACTCTAATATTTTTTATTATGTTTAGCGGACGTGAGGTGAATGCCCTGTAATGAAAAGCATTTTACAAACAAGAAATTAATGTTAATCCTATATATGTCATAATGAATTTAGATTTCAATTAAAACGTTTTGTTTTATAAATCAGTATATAGTGTTCGTGACCAATCATATCAAGTGTTGCCTTTAGTTGTGTGGAGTCACAGAGGCTGTGCGGTTGACCGCACGTCTCCATTTCGTTGTGAGGACCTTCCTACGGGATTACAACTAGCAATGAACGTTATCATATATTTGACTGGATTTATTAATAGATCCGAATTACCAGGCACGTGCCAGTACAATGAATTAATGTCAAACTCAAATGTACACATTTTGATTATTTGCACATTTCTACAACTAAAAATCATTTTATGTTTCTTAGTGTGGGGATGTCAGGCGTTTAATTTTGTAATAAATTGACAAACCTAAAATACACTTTTTATTTATATAATTTATTCGAAATGTCTACAGAATCAATAGAAACAGCTATGACACTGATACAGTTTTCATAGTAATACAAGTATGTAGTTTGTCACAATATAGTGATCCCCTCATAGTGAGAAGTTCTTAGGTTAATGGACTACGACGCTGGCCAACTGAGGATTGGCAAACTTCACACACCTCAGAAACTGTTTTTTATAACATACCCCGAGTAGGTTTCTTCACGATGTTTTCCTTCACGGTTATAGCGAGTGATATTTGAATTTGAAGTGTTTATTAATTGCGGTTTAATTAGATTTATTCCTACGTTAAATGTTTCCGTATTTATAAAGACTGCAGCTATAGACAAGTAAACACCGTTATCGTATCCGGCCGATGTCTATTTGAGACCTTTGACTCGTAAATGTATATGCAATGTATGTAGGTATGTACTGTACAGTGCTTTCTACTTCTTAAAATCAACAAATCCATTTAAATGAATAATAATTTGTAGCGTTGTTAATATAATTATTAACCGTCGATGATTGGGTCTGCAGGGAATTAAGAAAATATTAAATTATTGTTTTTTACTTCTTCTATAAACATAAATCCTTTTATCGTTCTAATATTGAAGACGGGTTTCCTATCAGGTCAAGAAAGCTTAAGCGAGTCTATTACGCTGGTCCAATGCGGGTTGGTCGATTTTACACGCTTTAGAAAACATTACGGATCATTGTCGGACAGCGTTGGTTTCCTCGCGATGCTTTTATTTCACGATGCAACCAGGACGCAAATCCCAGCCCTGCGTAGTAGAAAAATTAAAACTAAACCAGTAACTAGGATTTTTTATGACTTAGTTCATTATTAGTAATGATTACATAGTCTAGTCTATTTCAGCGTTAGAAAAAATAGTACCAACACGTTTATAGCATCATAACGTCTGAGAATATTTAATATTAAAACTATTACTTACATGTAAACTACAAATAAAGTTACTCTGACTTACAGTCTGTTGGCCGAGACAAAGTACTTACTCTTCATTCGACTAATATTTGTTCAATATCAAAGTCAATGTTGTTCGCAAATCGCAATGAGCACACTACGAGTGTAAGTCAGGATAAAGCACTTCAGGTTGATGTTGACTTTGCAATGCTCGTGCTAAATAAACCAAGACGATATACGGCTCTTAACGCGAAACTCAAACAGTACGTGTTCGGTCGGAAGGATTTGAGAAACATCAAAATTCTTAGAAATTTATTTTTGGTTTATTTGCCGAATATAGCTTTGCGTTTGTAAATAGTTCCTCTTTTAATAGGTACTTTAGTCCTCTTTTCACAATTAATGTATGAATATTAATTAGATTAAACATATAATATTATGTACCTTACTTCAATAGCAGTACATACCAGGCAGAACTTTTTGCCGATCTATTCTTTATATAGCGTAAGTAAGCACTGATTAAGGAATTTCGGACCCCCACTCTTACGTTTATAGGTAACATAGAGGTAAAAAGATTGCATGAATATTTTTCGGTTTGGAAGTTCAACACCTGTAATTTTCGATTCACACTCTTGATTAATAAAAAAATGTATTTATTGGTTTTTGCACAATTACATTTTTGCTAGAGTAAAAGCTATGTATATTATATTTCTTAACAATGGGCAGATTTAGTTCGTTCTTGTTACTGGCTAATAAATTCGATGTCAAGACGTGGGAATAGGATGCACTCTGTTGGGGGCGTACAACGTTAGCTGCAATAAACACAAAAGTGGACGAACTTTAATATGGGTGTGCCAATTTTTCGCGTTTTCCGCCCGCCCACGTGCGTCCGCGCGTTGCTGCATCGTACCATCTGCTATTTATAGATCAAATGTGGCATTGTTTTATTCGCTGTAGTCGATTCGAGTCAGTACTTTTCCATGCAAAATCGTTAACCCCTGAATGATAAGCGGAGAAAGCGGGATCGTGCTTTGTAATGACTACATACAACCGCATAAATTATACTGGGCGTGATAACTGTCTTGTGCCACTTCTTGTTGCGTACTAGTATTCAACCAGATATTTCTCTTGTCTTTTAATAATTCCCTCATTCTATCACTAATGTTGCGTAATAATTTTCAAAATGTCAATTCAGCGTGATGATTTATCGGGAACACAGGCGTCCAGAAATATCCATTCAATAATAGTAGATGATGCATCTACATTAGGTACGTACCTACATAAACAATATTAAATGTACCAAATTAATTTGATGAAGGCGAGAATACAATATTCATTTTCAATTTGATTTGTATATTTATATATTTAATTAGTGTAAAACATTTTTAGAACTTATTGTAATTTTTTAAGTTGTTTATTATATCTAATTGTTTGGTATACAACAGGTGCAAAATGATACCTTGGGACTATTTTATTGTTTGCAGTTGACAAGTCAAGATCATAGACTAGCTAGTTCATATGTAGGGTATTTAATGTTTAGTTTAAATATAGTATTGTTTGGCAATGCATGTGCGGTCGTGCATGCAAGCGCGGGCGCATGTATTATAGTGGTAATATCGTCCGAGTACATGACTTTCTTTGCGACCGGAGCCCGCGGTGAGTGCGTGCGACAGTCGAGTCGGGACCATCCTGTCGTGTACTCTTGTTATCAGCTCTCTCGTGAGCTGATAACGTCTCGTATTTGTTTATATACATATATTGTGGTGGTCGTGCGTGTTAAGTGTCTGTCATGCTATGGATTTGCGGGTAAGAATTAGTTTTTCCTTATTGAAACTTACTTTAAAATGTAAATTGAGACCGTACGGAAAATAAACCGGTATCGTTATTATAGTCATATTTAAGTAATATTAATTAAAGTAAATGATTTTTTTTTGTATGAATTTAATTGTTTTAAATACCTAATCATACGTTTGGATTTATATGCTGTATAAGTTCACTTTAAGGAATTACTATAATACGCTTATCATTTTATAAATTAATATCCATATTACAAAACACACCTTCATATAAGTTCGTTTGACTAATATCGAAAAGACCACATGCGGGCGAAGACGTAGGCCGCGCGTGACGGTCTAGTATTAACACTAGCACTAGATTACCAACATAAAAGTTTACACGAAACAGATATCACTTGATAACTTGTATGTGAAAGAACGCCAAATAGATTTGTCTAAATGGTTTACTCGTTCACTATTTATGGTGCTTACAATCGCGTTTATAATGTTGGAAATTTTCGGGCAATAATACATACAAATTAAATAAATATAAATAAACACAGTCACGCAGCTTGTATATCGTGTCCAATGCAGAGAGCGCCTTGATTATTTCAATTATAAACAAAAACATGTTGGTAATAACGAGATAAAAGGGTTGAAGATTGTATAACCGATGTACTTATTTGCTTTGGCTTATGAGATATTTCCATTTACTTCATTTACATTTGTATTAACCCATTGTTAAAATGCCGGCAGTAGTTCATTTGTTCGTTCGGTAGCTGGGAAATACTTGCCACTGTTAATGTTACTATATATGGATCGGTGAAAATACGGGTTAATAGTCAATCCGTTTGTCGGAAGCCTTAAGCCCGTCTCAGAGGCCCCGGAAAAGCTTTGATCGCCATTTATGTAACTATCGAATCTGGAATAGACGCCTAATGTTCCTTCCAAAGCACGCTCCTGAAAAGGTACTACATATTTATGGCAACCGTCCCCACCGTTCTTGAATTATTATATAATTATTCCACTCCCTGGCTCCCTTTGGACCATAACTGTCAGTCTTTAAATACAATTGTATATAAATATAGGATATCATGTACATATTATATTTTTACATCAATTAATCAAACATCGACCCGTGTCCTTCCAATGCTGGAGAAAGCCATCTCTGAGGCACGCCGCCACATTTGTTTTTATAGATTTAGTTAATTGTGGTTAAGTGCAAATATATACCTATTTGTATTAAAACACAAATATTTTTTGTTAAGTCATAGGTGCAAACTGACTTGAACCTCAGACCCTGGCTGTGGAATACCGAAATTCAAAGCTATCACTGCATAATGATATTAAAATATGATAACTACAACTACAACAACAAAAACATACCTTCACGCTAGGTCCCTAGAGGGGTAGGCAGAAAGCACCGAATATGAGAATTACATTATAATAATCCGAACTTACGATGACTGTTTTCACAATTTCACAAAATATAGTTTTCACGAGATCCTTTGAGGTTGGTGTTTTTCTATGAAACGAAATTAATTTTTTTTCTGATTGAGTTGTACATTGCCATACATTTAGTTAGGTCCTACAACTCGATAAACAACTCGAGACTTATTGAACAATCTATATGGGACATGTAGGTAGGTACTGCTGATTTACTGCCTTTATCAATTGAGATATTTCTTTGCGTTTCTCTCATATTCTGATATTATATAGACCTTGTTTATTAATCGATAGCAAGCGACACAGTTAAAGAAATTGTGATTATGTATAAAAAGCATGGAAGGTACCTGATCACTTCTTTAGAGCGACCGTTTTTCCTTTTTTTTCTATAAGTATTCGCAGTTACCCGTGGCTTCTTTTCATAGATTTGTACTACTTACTACCTATAGGGTCTATAGAGGAACATCTATATATCTTTTTCTTATCTTTCATTATATCGCCTATCTTTGGAATTCTTTGGGACGGGTATCTATTTATTGGATTCAAGGAATATTTGTAATATGTTGTAATGGAATATGTTTTTTCCATACAAAATACACCTCCCTATAGTAGCATCCCTATAGTAGCTCTACGCTATACGCTTTACGTAGATAGCGTATAGCATAGAGCATTTGAATATATAAATGTTTATAAGCAGTAATCAATGTTATCATAGAAATAACGTACCTATTCATAATAATAAATTAAGCTTTTCAGGGAGAGTCTCTGTGTTGATAAAGCAATCAGGATATATTTTTAAATGTATGTAGGTATAAATAAACAGGATGCAACGCCAAACCATTCTTATACACTTCATTTTATGAATATCAAAAAATGGAGCTTCCACCTAAAACATTCAGTATATATTAGGCAATCTAACAGTGTCGCTTAGCTATAACATAAGTGCACTGCCTGCGAATGCGAATCAAATAATTGCGTTGAATTGATAAACTATTTCTTGTTATTCGTTTGTGATAAATCAATTTTATATTTTGCTTACGCTAAGTGTACTTTGATTAGTTAGGTTATATATCATCGTAATAATTATCGTTATCATAGTTCCGAGTTCCAGTACGCACTAGGTGCGCCCAGTACGACCCGACCCGACCCGTTTGCTACACACTGAGATCAGATTTCAGCTTGTTATTTTCACGTACAAGATAACGCCTTGTTATTCTCGGAGAAAATACACATACGATTACGATTGCAATCTCGTTACATGTTCAACGTTGGACTGCATCGATTCTAATTACTGGATCCAGACAAATGCTAAATGTTTTACATATCACTAATTGAATACGAGAACATTGCCACTAAAGGTTATCGCGTGTTGCTTGGATGCATTTCGTCCTTTATTACTAACCAGGCGCCTTTTGTATCTTACATTCATGATAATGTAAAAAGTGATACAGGAAACGAGGAATTCTTTCTATAGTGTAGTGTAGGTGGAAATAAATATAGCATAATATAATGTGGAAAGTCTTATGCTAGTTAATGCATTTGTCGCCCGCTTCAAGATTTAACTAATACAATCGGATTCCGAGGGTGTTATTTAAGCAATGGAAAATTTTGTCGGCTTCAAAAACTTTGCTATTAAATTTGCATAAGGTGTTTGTTTGCGTCACATTCATATACACGTTATATGTTGTAAATACAATATAGCTGATCAATGTAGCCACTTACATTAGAGTTGGTATTAAAGTAAAGTAAATTAAGTCGCGATTAATGCTCAGTTTGTACATAACTTTTACCAGTCACTTTGTAAGGAAGTCTTAGACTAATATAGCGAGAGGATCATTTTAATTTAACATATTCCACG
Source organism: Agara michaeli (assembly GCA_018245675.1). NCBI lineage: Eukaryota > Metazoa > Arthropoda > Insecta > Lepidoptera > Hesperiidae > Agara > Agara michaeli. The sequence goes on along the minus strand of DWDX01001528.1, from coordinate 7,053 downwards.
GCGTTATAGAGATTCTTGTTTAGAAAAACTAGTAGTAATGCACAGCGGCACCTTCTACGTAAGTAGAAACCAATTGCCCTTTTAAGTCTTTCCTTATGTCCTGTTTCGCTGTTACGAGTGTAAGATATAATATAGGAGTAAATAGATAGTTTACTTAAGCTGTCATTTCTTATCGTTAAATATTCATACGTGAAATAAAAATTAAAGGCAAATCAAGATACATTGAAAAGGTCTACTAAAGGTCTCTATTTAGATTAATGAGTCGTTAACTACAACAGAGCCAATGATTCAGAAAATCAATTAGTTTCAATTGTATAATATTAATTTATTATTATTTTACATATGCTTTTCGGTTCGCAGAGATCAATTTTTTGAAACGGTGACAGAACCAACTGCATATAGTGTGACGTAGACGATGATCCTAAAGTTACCAAAATTACATATTTACCAGGTTTATTCATATTTTATGGTTGATTCATTTTCTATCACAATACACTTGAAATTATTAAGAATTAGAGAATTATCTAATTGGGAACAATTAACAAATAGAATTTTATCTACTTGTGTTTTATTTCGTGATATTCGCATCTGAATATCATTTAGTTTTTGATGAAACTCAGCAGAATCAGCAGTGTTGTCGGATACAAGTGTGTCGCGTGACGACGCGGTCACGCTGCGTGCCCGTCACGCTGCCCTGCGTCACGTCACTCGCTCCCCGTACTCCCACTCCCGGTTCAAGCTACATACAGTTTTTTTGTTAATACAGTAATGATTCCGTTTTCTGAAATTATGCGTTTAGACTGTTAGAGTAATCGTCGTGAGGTATTTTTAGAACATGTGATTTTCTGAGGACAAGAGATAAATATTATTAACAGGGAAATCGTTCATTTACAATGCCATAGTTATATGTATCTACAAAATGAATGATTTTCAAAGGTTTTTAAATACAATAGACGGCAATTTACTTTTTGATAGTGAAACATATATAAAATCGGAATTTCCAGTTTTAACTGCTTATTAATTTAATATTATATATCTTGTATAATTAAATCGAGTTTTAAAACTTTCCACTTTTATGTACAGCACAACCAATTTAAATTTAATTTAATTAAATTTATTTGCAACTATTTACAATTTCCTAACATTGGAATAAATCCTACGTGGGGGTACCATTCTATTTTCACCAGTGTCACTGAAGGTCACTCACGATGCGCGCTCCGCCCGCCCTCTGTCTGACAAACAACACTGTTCGAGGTCGACGACCCGTCGCCGAATTATAAGTGGATATTATGTCCTGTCTGCATCATCTTATTCTATTCATTTACTGCAGGTAGGCGAGTGTAACACATATGTTTAAGAAAAATAAAAAGGCGTTATTAGAGAAATTCAATTTATTCGCGACGAAATAATATGTAGTTTCATAAAAAAGCAAATTTTAATTATTTCAACATAAATTTAGTACCTAAAACGAAAAAATGTCTTTTCGTAAATTTAATATCTTTCACATACCGAATTACCATTAGAATGATCGTTATAACGCTTTGAATGCTGTCAGTCCAATAACATTTACAAATATTTAAGGATTGACTTGATTAGGTACCTACTTGATAACGTTAAACTTAAGTGTCACCTTTTTCTCTATAATCATGAGTATCCTGATATCCAAGTTCAGTGAGTGTTGGTTTGCGACGCGTGTGTCAGAAAGATTGAACTTGCCTTGAAGTAACGTAAGCGTCAATCTGACCTTCATATTTTAGACATACTGCTATTTAGATGCCTGATATATAAGTTTATTTACTTTTATGTATCTGTTTTAAAATAACTTGGAATACTGCCAAGTCTTAATATTTATCAGAAGTTTCAATAAAAATAACTTTATAACTAGATCGTACAAATATTATCAACTTTGCTTTTATAAGAAGATATGTTTTAGATACATTCTTCAGATAGGTCCACATTAGTTAAGTCTGAAACCATGCAAGGACTTATTGACTTATTGGAAAAGGTGAAAAATTGGCATATATAATTTTAACTATAGCGTAAGGAAAAATAAGGATAATGTATTTTCTTAGTATATTTTGCCAATGAGTATTCTGAGGAAGTCAGTCTCGGTATGGTAAAAATCTGCAACTCAACAGTTATGAGACGGTCAAAGGTTTATACGTTTATACGTATAGTGCTATATCTAATATATTACGATTAGTTTAATTTTCACAAAGTCCACTTACGACCAGGACTAATATTTATATGTCTTATTTTAATTTGAAACAATTTGTTCAATGAGTACTTAGTTACAACCGAAATTACAACCGCTTGCACGTTGTCGCTAGATAAATTGCGTATACCTTATGTGTCAGTGTATCACATACTAACATAAACCTCTGAAGTATTGTAATGATGCTATTTTCCATTTTTCATTAAATAAAGATTGCTAACTTGTTCGAAAATATTTAAATGCAATGAATACTGGGGAACATGAATGCGCTTAAGTCAAAAGTTCCATAAACAGTCTGTACAAGTCCTAATAATGGGTGCGATGTAATAAATGCAGTTGTGGGTGTACGGTATGGAACGGAACGATTTAAGATCAAATTCTTCGCTATCAAGCTGGCATACCGTTTTTCAGGCGTCGTGAGAAGGTTCAAAAGCATATAAATCGTGGATGACATCGTTTATCGGTGCAGGCTGCGGGCGCATACATTACAGGGTCGTGGTCTATAAGTTACTCGCGGCTAGTTCCTGCCCTCCAGCCGACATACGCCACATTAAGTCTAGCCGCACCGGACACGATTCACTTTGACTTTGTATGCCGATGTGAATTATTGGACTGAATAGTCAGGATAAGCTTGACTTTCAACTTTAGTGGTCTAACAGCCTTAAAAATTTAATCTTTTTTAAGCTTCTATCGAGACTTAACTAGTGATGAGTTATGAAAAATCTACTATGTTTGTTATAGGTATTCACTATGACATTTTTACTTAAAACATATATTATGTGCAAATGTATGCATATATTTGTTATTAATATGTACGTAAAATATAATATATATTTTATAAACTATCGTCGTCGACTTCTACATCGTTCCACTATTGGACACGGATGTCAGTACTTGAACCCCAGAACGGGGAGGCAAACCGTAAAACCACTAAGCTCACACTGACTGATTACATATTTGAAACAGTGAAAATATAGTCTTATTCCTATTACTATTTATTGCAACAATTTAAGTTACAAAATATACTTAAGGTGACAAAACAAATCAGGCATTTAACTAATCGTGCGATTAACGCGTGCGTGCGTGCGTAGCTATTGTCAACGTCCTGGTAGATACATACATATGTAGGCTCGGTATTAACCGGCAATAGGTACACACGAATAGTGTAGGTTAGTTTTATTGGAAGTAGCGCGCGTCAGTTCGTGTGTTGTTTTATAAATGAATGTGTTTATATCTCCGGCCAATTATTGTAAACAGTTTGAAGCGTTTATAGCGTTAATGGTATTTATCGCGTCTTTCAGCGTCTTTATGTGTAAATGTCGGTGCGTCTGATTTGTTATTTTTTATTTGTGGATTTTAGTTGCTCATCTATCAAAAACCTTTAAGTTGTAACTATTTATTAATTAATATTGAAATTGAAAACAAAATACTTTATGTAGAAAGTACCATTCTATTTAAGTACAACGATATTGAAAGAAATGTTTCACGATAAATATGTTTGAAAATTATTATAGTATGGAAAATTTTTTATGACTTTTAAGATTGCGAAGACATAGATAATAATGAAAAGTCGAAAAGAAATAAATAACAAATACTTTCAATGGTGATTAAAACAATACTAAACTCAAAACATCATTCAAAATTGGAATACATTTTTAATAAAATATCAACTAGAAAGTAAATTTTACATTACAATATTAGTCAACATTAATCTCCATACCTTGCCGTAGAACATGTTTTACCGTTTTATTTACACCGAGCTAGTCAATTTTTGTATAATTGTGTTTTAGGCCAGCGTTTGACTCTAGAATAGATGTTTTCTCTACTCGTAATCCGATAGAATATTATTGGTATCGGTTCCATTAATATCTGTAAACAGGCCTTTTATTTGAATGAGATACATAAGTGACAGACATACTAAGATAGCGTTGTTCTCTAACAACAACACAGCCTTGTCGCCAGGTGCCCTGTACGCACAAAGTTGCGTGTGCGCACGCGACCGTTTCCCGTAGTACCTACTATTTACTGCTACGATTGGTTCTTACCAAACATTGTTGTTATTTTAGCTACATTTTGCATTATAATTCCGAGAAATTCGCTTTGCTGCTTGTTTTAAATGTCAAAGCAACTGTCATAAATGTATATTAATTTTGCGCGTATAACAATTTTGGTATAACATTCCCTTAAAATAAATTAACCTACAGTTAAATGAGTGACGACTGGCTATTGTTAGCAAAGAGGCGAGTATAATAATCATTACAATTAATAATCATTACAATAAAGTACGAACATAATATGTACGTGTTTTGTAACCGATTTGTTATATAAGATTACAAGTGTAATTATTTAACATCACGAATGCGTTATTCAGAAAGCGTTACTCTTACAGCTTATTGAAAAATGATCGTTAAACAGAGGAAAGATTATATTGCAGTATTCTTGTACTCTATATTACTAAAGTCCGTATGCCAGGGAGTTATCTGAGCATGTCTGGCAAAGTTTATTTCTGTTTCGGGCACATTACTCTTGTACATTTGGTTCCGAGTTACCGCAAGCGTAGGCAGCCTTTTGTCGGGGTTACGACAATAATATTCGTTGAACTCAATAAGGAATAGTTGTATTAGCTTTCCGGCAAGATTGCATGCCCCGCGGTAAAGCCTATTTAGTTTTATACCTGACGTCTTTTCATGTTTAAGACAGCGGTGGATTCCAAAGACTTGTAATCGTAACGACTAGTTTGTCGGGCACGTTGTATACTTTCAGAAAAGGCTTTAGCGAATAGAATATTGGCCTAAATGTTGTCTTACACTTTACAGATATATTAGATACTTTATCGTGCAAGTACTTTTAGTACGGAGTACAGAACAATTTATAAATTGACCGATGAGTAGTTGCTATTGCGTGTTAGTGACTTGTGTATCGAATTAGGACACGGACATATAATTTGTCTCTTGTTTATTATGGGTCCTGAAGGGTAAGAGCCTTTGCGTGGTTTCATAATAATATTTTTTTAAAGAATACCCAATTAAATATTGTTTTGTTGTATGAGTATGTTGGTGTTGAGATAATAACTTTCATCCAAGATCCATTGAACTAAATTCTATTTTAGATTGTCTAACGTACGCTCCAAGGTCGACATCTCTTTAAGGGTCTCGGACTTCTATGAATATTTTTATTTGATCGATATCCGGCTGCGCTTGCCGTGCTGGGATGAGCGCTGTATAAATACCGGATGAATGTTATCTAAAACAAGATTTATTGCTATTTAAATAAGTTATAAAATGCGTTGCATTTGGCTTTCCTATAGTTTGGAAAGGAATTTAATTAACTAATATGTTATTATTTAACTTTTGCAGTTGCTGTTTTGTTGTTCCTTTGACTCTGAACCAATACCTATCTTACCTACCTTAATTTGTTAACGATAATAATAAAGATACCTCGATAATATAATTATAAATATTGTTTTGAGTAATATTCACGTTTATCTAAAGCAGTGTCATAAAAATTTAAAGCGCGATACAACAATAATTCCAAAAGAAAAATAAGTTTTCTGTTAATACATATTTAAGAGTAAACTACTACTGTCTGTTATTTTAATGTGTTTATTTGTTCTCTTATAATAAACAATGAATTTCTTTTTCTCTCGTAAGAAACTGCACTGCAGTTATGTACATACATACATGTGCAATCAAAAATGATACCGTATGATATGGCCGGGACACTGTTATCAATTATCACATACAGACGCGTATAATATGTATGATTTGACTTTTGGCCACGAATTATTGACGGCAATGTCAGCATCGCGGACACCATCGTATCACTCGCGCGGCGCGTGCGCATCACGCACTGCTCTCGTGTCGTTTATTTATACCCTAATGTAGGTAATTGTCAATATGTGTACGTGTTTGCTATCGGTGGAATCGCCGGATTATCTATCGACATATTTAATGAAAACAAACCCGAACGAGGTGCACATTAACGTGTTGATGAAATGTCCCAAATGGGTGCTGTGAGGTGGCACGGAATATCGCGTTCTGTGCCTGCTCCGAGTAGCCAGCGCTCGGTCGCGCTCATTCGCTTCGCGCGCAGGCGACGGGTGGCCGTGTATCCTACGCGTCAACCGCTTCTAGCGATTTCAGTCTACCCGCACAGACTCTCCATAAATACGCGGATTATATCATCAATGGAATTTATCTAAATTAATTATTTCATGTAAACCAAAGCGCGAACCGTGAACAGCACGCCGGTCCCGAGTGACACTTATCTTCAATGCTTCATTAATTATAAATTATTATGTATCAATAAATAAATAAACGTCGACACAATAAGTGGAACAAACTAACTATAGTGGTTGTGATAGATGGATCATCTGTGTGATACAAGCAGTGACAGCTTTATGAGTTCTTCAGATTTCAAAATGTCGTTGGAACATGAAATTCCTGTGTTAATAAAAAAGGTAATCTCTTACATTTTCCTTTACTCTCTACAAGTCTGGTTTATGTCAATCATTCTTATCTTTTATCTATTTCTTAAGCAAAATGGCTTGGTAAGTGACCATTAGGATATTTATTTATTGACGATCATTTTGTTTGTAACGCCAAGTAAAGATGAAAGTACCGTTTTGAAATAAATAAAAGTATTGCAAAATAATTTAAATTGGTTAAATTACATCGGCATCTAGTTTACTTAACGTTCAAATATAACAATAATTAAGACACTACATTACTTTCTATGCATAACAAAATATCGATAAACTGAAAATAAATAACAGCCCGAAAATAGTGTTCATCTAATTCTTTTGCTTTGTTAGTTGCGTTATTTAATGGCGTTATTTT
>DWDX01001527.1:0-18310 GCA_018245675.1 Agara michaeli | reverse complement strand
AAATATGGGTACATATAAAGATGTTACAAGTTTATTAGTTCAAGCCATATTTTGCCTTTTACGGCGTACAAATAGAAATAAAGATAATTAATCAGATCGCTGTCTGTGAATTTGTCCTAAGATATTTTTGTTGTTATATTATTTCAAAATACAAAAATAATACACAAATCGCCTACTTGTGCCCACAAATAAGTGTATTCTTCAAACTAGTCAATCTTACATACAAACTATTGTAGGAATTTATAATTTCTTTTTATATATCGCTGTAATTACCTTTCAAATAAATCCATTCTAAAATTTCTGGAAATTTTTATTCCTATGCATTATTTATTAAATCCAATCTGATGTTGATTTAAATTAAATATTAATAGATAATTAATTTCGTGGACAATTAAGAACCTATTTTTCGGCGCGATAACAATTTTCTAAATAGACACATTCAAATTTCATTGTTGGTAGAATACTAATGGACATACATATTATGTATCCAAGTCGAACAGGACTGCATATGCGACTGGGATGATAATTAAGTCATACATATAGTTATAGCAGTTACTAAGAATATTGCTTGTAATATTCATTGGTAACAGTACTCCAGGAACAGAATCTGTAATAACGCAAACCAGTATTTGTCAGCATGAGTGCACTTGGTATTAGTTAGTGGATTTATACTTAATTGTTGATCACAGGGTTTTTTTGACATTGAAGACTGAGATAGTCGCTTCCAGTATAAACGTGGAAGTGCACACCCTTCAAACCGAAACAGATTCTTTTAATAACAACAGAAATATGTAGGTGGTCATTATCGCACATAGATCAAATCTCAAACGGGATTGGAAAACAAAGTATGACTTAATTCGAAGCTTGATCAGGGATGACTCACAAATGTGTTTACCTGTAAGAAGTGCATTGTACAGTGTACCCCACAAGAGCCTTTCTTACCACACCTCTGAATTGGAAAATGCACAAGTCAATAACAGGGATAAGATTGTATTGTCTGCGAGCTATCTTTTTTGAAGCCTATTACTTAAGCATAAAACAGGACTAAACACACTAACGTAGTATAAAAGTATTGGGTTTAGACCACCTCAAATCTTAGGCAAGAATCAAACCGTCAAAAGCATTATTAATTTTGAAAAAGTAATATCCACCACGTACATTTAGAAATAAATCACTCAAAGAGCTTCCAAATAATATTTATTTGCTTTGTTAAAGGCAATTTACATTATTCATAAATAGTCTAAAGGGATTATTTAAGAACTATCATATTTAAAAAAAAATGTAATCACAGAAAAAATATTTTACAAAAAGGCGCGTAAAGGCTTGCGGCAGATTAAATAGCAATTAACTTTGTGTATAATGACATAATTTTTTTTTACCTATATATAAGTAATTTTCAAGTATTTACAACAAATATGAATAAATAATAATAAACACATTATTGCAGTAGTATTTTTTTACAAGTTAATATATTTCTGTTATAAATGATCTGTCTATAATTTAATCCCAACCGCCAAGTATTGTCTATCGCGGTTTGCGGTAACCTACTTAATTGAAACTCATTTGCTACCATACAACACGAAACCACTTAGAAGGTTGAATTACTTACAAAAGTATCCACAGGATTTGATTTTTTAAAAATGATTTTAAAACAGAGATGTCAGTGTCAAAATAATGACTTTCATATCATGGTCAATGAGATAATTTAGGCAATTTGAAATAATATTGTAATAGGGCACATACTTTATTTCTTTTATCTAGCTTGTTGTTTAAATCATGTTGTTTCAATTTACAGTTATATTATATGACAACAGTTAATGATGTTTCTAAATCCATTACTAGCGGTGCATGTTCGTCCAAAGCTTTGTTCTTGGATAACGCAGACAAGAAACATTAGGCCGATCATTAAATTGAGCAAAGAGCAATTCCAACTATGCCTTGACTTGCGCCAGTTTAAGAAAGAAGAGATTTGTATCAAAGCGAGACCCGAATACGTGATTATTGAAGGTAAACAGGAGCGTAAAACCAAAACAGGATACACAGTGAGACAATTTGTACGCAAGTACAAGTTGCCGGATGGATGTAACCCTCATTGCATGAAGTCTCGGCTTTCTCCCGAAGGAATCCTGACAATAACGGCCCCGCGACAAGTCGTTGACGTTAACATGCCGTGTGAAACTATGGTGCCCATATCACATTCGGGTCCGGAAAAGGAGACTACTACGTCAACGATACAAATCGAAAAACCAAAACCCGACCAGAAAAAATGAGAACAAAGGCTCAGTTGTTTTAGTAGTTTACGTTATAATGCTTACGAAAATAGATAAATGTCAGAAATAATTATAACAGATCGCTCACGGTGGGCGTAGTACACCAAAAATAGCACCTGATGCTATTTTAAAAGTTCACATCTTATTGGCTTTATTTATAAACATTGATTAGCAAGCGTGATTTAGGTAGAGATATGAAAAATATTTTCTATGTCGGATGTACGGAATGCATCAATTATAAATAGAAATGGCTGAATATCGCGTGAATCATGAACGTCGTTTTGCAGTACCGCTTGCGCCGAGAATATTCCCGCGCATCTACCTATGTATGTTCTAAATGCGACTGCCGGTCTCGGTGCCAGCGGCTCTGAAAACAATATATAAGCGAGATGCAGCCGCATTACTTCAGAAAGCGATCGAACGCGCTTCAGACATCATCTGACAACCTTTTGTATCTTACAAACCGTCAACAATGTCTCTCCTGCCTTATTTCTTCGACTACAACCTCCCTCAGTGGCCGAGGCGCATTCTCGACCAAAACTTCGGACTCGCCCTGACTCCGGAAGACTTGATAACGGCCACTACGAGCCCCGTGGTGCCGAGATTCAGATTGTGGTGGCCCAAGGATTCGGGATCTTCGATCAAATTGGAAAAGGACAAGTGGCAAGTGAACATTGACGTCCAACATTTCGCTCCTGACGAGATCACGGTGAAAGTTTCCGACGGCTACATCGTGGTGGAGGGCAAGCATGAAGAGAAACAAGACGAGCATGGCTTCGTTTCCAGACAGTTTATCAGGCGTTTCAAGTTGCCAGAAGATTCCGATGCCGATGCGATCGAGTCGAGGCTTTCTTCGGACGGAGTGCTGACCGTTTTGGCGCCAAAGAAAGTTGACGTCGTGAAGGGAGAAAGAAATGTGCCGATTTCGCACACCGGGCCCGTCAGGAAGGACATGAAGGATGATCTCATAAATGTGGAACAGAAAGAAGAAAATTGATTTATCCGCTTCGTCCTCGATCCACCGTGACTGCAGCATTGGTTCCGTATAACTGATTAATGAGACTGATAATTATTTTTTGATATCATCGTCATATATTTTTATTAAAATTTCGCATTTTGGAATTCATTCGTTTTCTTTATCTTCATCATTAAATAAATCTCTGTTACGAAATGCTTATAAAATATTCTTTGATATATTATCATTCGTATTTCTTGGGAAATTCATTTAAGAAAAGCGACTGTAATTATTTTTAAATCTACCACTTCTCTATAACGATTCTACTTCAATAACAATAAATTTATTTGGCAACTTTAATATAAAAGATACAAAATGATGAGACTTTAGAAATTTGATTTAATAGAAGCGATACATCTCGGTACGGATACAAATAATTCAAGTGAAAACTGGTTTTTATTCTTAAAACTCAGATGGAATCTGAATTATATCTATCTATACTTGTAATAAAACTGTAGAAGAGTACAATTTTATACGTTGAATAAAAACAAAAAAAATACCCGTAGGGGACTTCATACAAGTAACAGAAGCCGAAAAAATTCGTTTTGAAATTTTTGTGTGTCTCAGTTGTCCGGCTTTTTCTTTATTATGTGATTTATACTCGAGCAAACTCTATACAAACACATTTCTATATATTACGTGGCACTTTTCTTACAATTTAGATACTATAACATTGGTTTTTTTCTTAGTATAACTATCTTCTATATCTTGCAAACTTCGACCGTTCGTTTCCGGCAAAATGAAGCACAAGACGAATCCATTTAAGAGCGTGAGTATCCCATACGCTGCGTACATCGACATCTCTCCATACGCTTCCATAACGCCGGGTGTTATTTTAACATTAACGAAAAGTAAAAAGAATGATATGGCTGATGTAAATCCAGAACAGAGTCCGCGGAGCGCGGCTGGAAATAGTTCGGGCACGAACGACCATCCTAAGCACACGACGCCGCTTCCGAGACACGTGTAAACCATTATCAACCCTATAGACAACCACATCAAATTAACCGGATTTATATACAAATATCCCACTAACACAAATAAGGTTGCGCATGTCGAAAAATTAAAGAACAGAAAAGCTGGTCGGCGCGGCACCACTTTACCCAGGAAAAACATTGTAGTGTTCGTCAACAGTCTCATAAAATCGGACACGAGCATTATACAGAACGCGTCAATTTGGCCCGGGAAGGTCTTCTCTAAAATGTCTTGAGCGTAAAATGTCAACACGTTGATGCCGCAGAACTGTGTTGCGGCAGCAAGTAACGCAACTATAAGCATCTGCTTGAGATATTGTCTTTGGAAGAATTCCTTCAACAAACCCCTACCTTCGTTCTCTTTCTGGCTGTCTAGTATATCCTTAAGTTCCTTTGTGGCCGCCTCGCCTTCCCCTCGGAACCATTTGAAATTTTCCTTGCCCTGTTGTATCCTGCCTTTCGCAATGAGCCACAGTGGACTCTCTTTTAAGAAGAGCGTCAGGACACCGCAGACTGTGCTGGGTCCACAAGATATCCAGCAACTTGTCCGCCAGTGCACGTAGCCGCCTACAGCGTGATTGATGATGATGCCCAAACATAACGACATTGAAGGGGACATCAGCGTCAATCCCCTGTACTTCGGGTCTGTTATTTCTCCCAAGTACACTAACGATATGGGTCGTATAGCACCAATTCCGATGCCGCTCAGAGCTCTGCCGACAAGTAGGAGAGTGTTATTACTAGCGAATCCCAGTACGAGCCAGCTGAAGATGAAGAAAAAAGACAAGCAGATGTGGCCTACTTTCCTTCCGAAGTTGTCGACGATAGTTCCAGACGAAAGACACCCCAAGATCATGGACAAGGGTGCGATGGCAGCTGAAATGAAATTAATATACTAATTACTTACTAATGGCTAACTAATCTTTTTTTGGGAATTATCGAAAGACTAAAAAGGTTAAAGGTTAAAGGTTAACATGTGACTTACCGATCCAGGAAGCATAGCGCTCATCATAGGGAAATTCTGAATCATTCTTGAGCTGAGGTAAAAGGGTCGCGCTGTGACCGAAGGCCTGGCCGGCGCAAACAGATAGCAGGCTACTGACAAGCACGGCTAAGATCTGAAAAAAAAAAATTAAACAACTTATTAATACATACAAAAGTAGCGGTAAAGAAAAAAGGTTTATTTGTACACGTGTCCAGATCCGATGACGTCACAATTTTTTTTATTTTGATTTGTAGCGATGGAGACATTTGGTTCTCGCTGCTTTCTGCCTACCCCGTCACGTACCTGGCGTGATGATAAAATAAAATAATAGTAAAAATACAGAATTAAACAATGTAGATGATACTATCAATCAGTAATATTAAATCATTAAAGGCTGTAAAACATTTATTTAAATAGCCAACTCTGAACAAATATTTTATATGTAAATGTGAAACTGCGGTCAGCAACACTTCCTTACATCATTCATACCTTAACATGTCCATGTTCTGTCTCGTTCCAACTTAGCGCACTCGCTCTGCGATGAATAAGGACAGATAATTAAATAGTCGACATGATACACTATATTGACCTGCTTACACAATTTGAATATCATTTAAACTGGTAACATCTATTTTGTTTATTTTATTAGTTTGTTATTTATATTCATACTGGAGATTTGTTGTAAAATATGTAGAGCTTCATGCTAAGCATTAAGGTGAAGACGGATTAGTGTATTTGCTTGTAATGTAACATTTCCGCGAATGTTCTTTTGTGTAGTACTTTTCCTTAATTTAACATTCGCGGCAGAAAGGTCGGATGCGAGCATCTTTCTTCAAGTTGTATTAAAAAGGTAAAAAGAAATATGTAAATAGAAAATAGTGTAAAACGAAGATTTCACCATATAATATTGCAATAATACCACATCAATATACTAACGCAGTAATATATTAATATTAAGTAAATACTGTAAGAGCGATAAGAACTAGTCAATTAAACTACAGGCTTTATTGCATGCAATTCATAAATTAAGATAAAATTGTGTACTTAACCCAGAAGTTTTAGTTGGTTAAACGAATGAAGGTTTCAGTATTGCACATGCGATAAAATTATGTCAATGAAAATATTTTATTCACATAACTTTATTGCAGCAAGCTACCCTTTGACTCCTCCCCCCGCCCGCCAGAAATCCTCCAGCGCTCAAAAGGGGACAATATTTGACTTTGCACTTTGAGAAAAACTGCTCTTTACGGTAATTTGTACTGCCGCAAACTTTCAAGGTGCAAATATGATATGATTTATGATAATCGTCATATTGGAAGTTGCAAATAATTTGCATGAACGCGTTAACATAATGTTATCTTCAAGTCGAAGTGCCTACGTAGCACTTGTACACGTAACAGACACGTGGTTTAAAGATTTAGATGAGTTAGCTTGTTATTGTAATAGTGAAGCATATATTATACATTACTAATAAAACATTATGTTAGTTAAAAAAAACTATTGATCGAGTTGTATCTTAGAAATACATATAAAATAAGTTTAAAATAATTACCTCATCAATAATATTCGTCAGTTATAAAAAGAAAACGGGTATTTCATCTATTTTTTGTGCTGTCCACACATATCTATTATCTGTGTATTCTGTATAATCTGTCCTGACTGAAATAAAATTTCGACAGCGGATTCATGCAGAACTGGCATTTAGGTTTTTTAAAAATGGAAATAAAGAAATTATACACGTTTCAACCTTACTCCAAAATCAATCTACATTGAAGTAAAATAAAAGATGAAAGTTTTTAAAAATATTATATAACGTTAAATTATATAACGTTAAATAATATATAACGTTATATCCATGACTTGTTTACTTATTATTTATTTAAGCTATGTAGAACCCGAAGAAGGTGTAGTAGAGAATATGGGCGTAATGATAATATTTTAGTCGAATTTAGAAATATGCAAAAAATGCGAAAACGGTCCAATAAAGTAGAGTAATCGGTAATTAAAAAAAAGATAGGGCTACTAAAATACAAAATAAATAGATGATTGTTATTTAAAAAATGTTAATATTCAAAATCAAAAGTACCTACCTACTCATAGTTTTTCTTGCAACATCTCATTTATAAGTCAATCAAATGAGAGTACAAGGCCCTTCCGTAATGTGTTTTGAGAATTACTATCAGGCCATTAAAATATATTCATGTTTAGAATAAAATTATTTGACATTGATTTTTGAAAGTACTAAACGTAAATTAATTAATTAAATAATTATTAATTAATCTATGTAATATTATATATAACCTCGAACAGCCGGAAATTTCCGTATAATCGTGCCACATAAAGGAATCCTCTACGAATACTATCCCAGATTACAGAATTACATTATCAATATAAACAACAACAACAACCACAACAACAACATCAGCAACAACGACAACATCAACATCACCACCACCACCACCAATATCAGCAAGTGATCGCCAATAATTCGTTTTTAACATCTACATCTTTACATGCTAAAGTCTATTGAATAATTAAAATTGCATTATTAAATGAAAAGAACAGGTAGGTATGCTTGACAAAAAGTAATGATATTCCACTATATTCAATAGGAAAGACGAACTTCGTAACGTAAATTTGCGACATAATTACTCCAATAACCGCCTCGGTAAAAAAACAATACAGACGAATTGAGAACCTCCTCCTTTTTTTGAAGTCGCTTAATAAAAGAAGTGAGATCTAAGTGGATACTAAGTGGAGATGGCGCATGAACATTTCAAATATGTAATTTTTTTTTCATTTGATCGTGTACTCAGAGAAAACTTGACAAATCGCACCTCGCCTCTTCTGTTCTTTGTCTCTGTGACACCACGCAAAATTACACAAATTACCGTTTAGAAATTGAAATTTAAAATTATTTTCTTCTACTTTGCGTTTATTTCTTCTGTATTTAAAAAAAAAACATTTTCATATTATGAAATTAGTAAAAACCTATACCAATAAATTATTGATTGATTTTTAATTGATTTAATAATTTAATTAAATCAATGCGTATATTACTTGCTTGTACGTTGGAAGTAGAACACTGCTTTCGCGTGTCGTGCTCAGCGCTATAATGGTCATGTTGCAACATCCAACACTAAACACGAAATGTCTAAATGGTATATGTTATCATTCTAATTTAAAACACTGCTATTGAATTTACACAAACTGTTTCATTAATTTTTTATTTCAATCAAATATGTGCGCTAAGGTTCGATATCAAGTGAATACTGATTCGACAAAACTTGTAGCTAACAAACTTGATTAACAAGAAATATTCTTACGGACACCGGCGCGGTACTGGCTGGCTGGTACAAATTTATGATTTTAACCGAGTCACGAGTCTTCGTTTACCGATAACAATGTAAAAAGTAAATACTTATCCATTTATACTAGTACAATGAAGTTTAATTACTGTTACAAATGTCTTTTTTATTGCATAACAGGCTTGCGTTTGACTGCGAACTCGACTGATGGCAAATGAGGTACAGTCTAAGATGAAGCACGCGCGCCTAGAAAGTGCCTATTCCTTCTTGTTTTGTATAACCGTTATGGATATAATTTTATTTTTTATTTATTTATTTATTGATGGACATAGTAAAATGTTTATTCATTTAGACATAAATGTTTGCGTCCACAATGGTCTCTCCAAATATTCTTTCAGAATCAATATCTTTGTATATATAAAAAATAGACAGACAGTTTAATTTCTTTTTTTCTATTTGTCGAGATATTGTCTTTTTTTTTTGTCGGGTTTCATCAACCAGCATTATTTAATTAGCTTCTATTTATTGCTATTAATAAAAAAATTAGACACAGCACGAACGAATATATAAGAATAGAAAATGAGAAAATTTAAATCTTCACTAATAAAATAGTAAACACGTTGACTAATTTTAATCTCTCTAATATTACTTTTAACACCTACCGATTTTTTTTTGTATTAACTGATAGCTAGAAGGTTAAAATAAAGTTTCAAATACTTTTTGTTGCTCGGGTTGTTATTGTGCAAGTTGTAGCAAGAGCAAGCCCTTAGCCCTTCGCTCATACGTATGTATTAGTGTACTCTGTGGGATTGAGTGACTATACACATACGTACAACTTGGAATTATTGAAGACAAAGAAGCGCACATAGACACAAGGCAGATATTATTCAAAAAAAAATCCTTAGAATCATAAATGTTTTTTTTCTGTTGAAAAAAATTTAGGATGTAGCATGTTTAACTAGAATGTGCCAACGTATTAAGAAAAAATCTAAGCAGAACACGTTAGCTACTTCAACAATGAATACAGATAAAAAAGAACAGATACACACAATTGCCGCCACAGAGTAAGGTCCAGCTGGGCTCAAGCATCTGATGGATTTGTAATAGAAAAAAAAGTACACAATTGTCCTTGTAAGGTAATGTATGCTGCGTGTGTGTGCGTGTGTTTGTGTGCGTGTGTGTGTTATATTGTCGGTCGCTCGACAGCTGTACGAGCGAATGGCGTATTACCATTTTCAAAAGGGTATTGTTATCAATTGCTACGCAGAATTACTTTTCATAGAACCTTTTCAAGGTCGACAAATAAATACAGTATTTTATTACTCAGTAGGCTACCGTTTTGAAAAGAAACCATTTTTTCTAACGATTGATACTAATCTTGCCAATGTTTTTCTTTAAATAAAATTATTGCTTTACTATAATTAGTCTGTATTCTTATTATTATTTATTAATTAAATTATTTTAATCTCATCACTGCCCTTCCGTCCTATCCCCGTCCGAACTACGCGACAAAGTACAACGGATGCATTAAAAGTTAGGCAAACCACTTTCTCCATTTATTTTCGTCCAACACTCTTTTACATTATTCTTATTATTGTTATCTTCCGTTTGTGTTTTTTCTCCTTTTTTGTTTTTGGTATATTTGATTTTATCAACTTCTTTATCTGTGGCCGCAATAAGCATATTCTTTCTTTTTTTCTTAATAAATGGCAGAAAAACCTAGAGTTAATCCTGTGCCCTGGCCATAAGACCGCTGAAATTTGTTTATGCACAGAGTTCATATATTTTTACACATGTACCATTCGCTTCAAATGCAGGTGGCTTGGGTCACGCATGCGCGGCTATACGCGTCTGATTTAGCTCGATCAAAATGAGTGCATTGAGTTGCAGAGGTAGAGGTCAATATCCTACATAACATGTATTGCTTCGCGTCTGCGTCAGTAAGGTTTGAGCCGTACTTAACACTTTTTGGCTGTACTGTATGTATGCCTGTATGCCAATATATGAGCCAGTCGGCGGGCGCAAACTGTCAAGCGTCCCATCTTTCGGAATTCTCTTAACTATAAGCTTTAAACAATAAATTTATGATTTTCTAATTGAAACTGTAATAATTTTTAACATATTAGTTTTTACTACTGTTGCTGTTTAATTTAAATTGATCTACACTACTCTGAATACAGTACAATTAAACTTTAATAAAAATCTACTACTATAGTATTACCTTAATGTCAAAATTGGTAGAGAAACCTCTGTACCCAAATTAATCTACCCGTCTAGACTATTTTGTTTCACCGAAGTCCCGGTCTAATCAATAAAGGGGCGGTCACACCGTGTCCCAGTGTGCGTTCCCAGAGGGACTATGTTGTTTTACTTTAACGATTCTGAATGAGTCTGGCTTTAGCAAAAGTTATCAAACAATCGTAAACCCTAGCCTGTAGTTTGTTCAAGTAGATATTTAATAATGACATTCGAATTATTAAAGTGGTTCTTCAATTGTTTTTAATAAGACCAAGAGTTTTTCTTAGTAAAGAATGTGTAAAAATTTAATTTAATTTGGACCAGCTACTGTATAAACAGAGAACGCGGTCTCTGTCGATTATAGATTTACATATTTGGGAGTACGCTGGAATGATCAAATGTAGCGAAGTCCCTAAACCATTTGTATTGTAAATTCCCTGGTGAATAAAATCAGTATCAACAGAGAAGAGAGATGATTCAAGATGGCGTCAAACCACGTGCTTAGTAAAGATTTTAAAGGAAGAAAAATTTACATTCATATTTCTTATTAGTTCAGTCTGCAAACTTAAATGCTGATATTTTATTCAGACCTTAATTTTATATATGGTATAATAAGGTGGTTGGTGGTGGATGGTAGATTTGGTACAATAAAAAACCGGAATAGATTGATAATTAAAAATGTATTAAATAAAAATTCAGTCTTAAAGCAGATAACAAAGGAATGACTTAAACGCAATACACTGGAATACACTGACGCGGTAAAACTAAAAATAATACTTGCACACCGTGGAACACTTTAATGCGCTTTATCACCGTTGGCCTGATCTTTCACTTCCTTGCGCACCGGTCCCGTCTGCGCGATGGGCACCGTGCGCTCGCCCTGCACTGCTGGCGGAATCTTCTTCGGAGCGATGACCGTGAGCACGCCGTCCGACGAGAGCTTCGACTCCACGTTCTCCGGGGCGCATCCCTCGGGAATAGCATAGCGGCGTGTGAACTGACGCGCTATGTAGCCGTGTTGATCCTTCTTCTCCTCGTGCTTACCCTCGACCACGATGTAACCGTCCACGGTCTTCACGGATATCTCTTCTGGTGCGAAGTGCTGCACGTCGAGGTTCACCTGGAATTTGTCCTTGTCGGACTTGATGTTGGAGCCGAAGTCGCGGGTGGTGGCGGCCATGTGGCGCCAGGGGCGGTAATACTCCCGGCTCATCAGAGGCCCGCCCGCGAGGGTCAAGAAGTCATCGGGGGTGATGCCCAAGCCGAAATGCTGGTCCGTGAGCCGACGGGGACGATCGATGTCGTAATCAAACAAGAAGGGTAACAGAGACATTGTGTTATAGCTTTGTACTGTTTCAACGATTTGATAATTCGCAGAAAAACGTTTGTTGCTTCAGCAGTTCACCGTACGTTATGTGCTTTCAATTGTTCGTATTCAACTGATGCCGAATGGCGCGCGCAGCTATATTTATACGAGAGGGCGTTCTCCACTGTAGTAGAATGTTCCCGAAACCAGAGGTGTTCAACCTACGGTCCGCTATCGTTTTTGAATTATAAATTCTTGGTGTTCGGAAAGTCGTTTCTTCATAAGTATGTGGTTAAAATTTATTGAGCAGAAACGTTTGTTAACAACATAGAACCAAATTGATTCAAGTTATGCTTAGACAATATAAAGAAAATATATATTTTTAGCTTATTATCTAATTATTATAACGTTATGTAAACCTTATTTTAACTTTTTACCTTATGTTACCTTACCTTATTTTACCTTATGTTAACCTTCTGTAAATAGTGAGACAATGATAACGTAAATAGGTATATACTACACCTTGCATTATTGTATGTACTTTACTCATACTTGCACATAGATGATAATTCTAGGAACAAACATTTAAATATTATTTGAATTGTCACTAGTCAAAGCAATGCGTGTAATGGTCAGGAGTTAATTGAAATAAATAGAGGTGTAGTGAATGAGTCCAAGTGTAATGGAAGAATATTAAAAAATGTTTATATCTTTGAACAAAACGTTAAAATGAGGCAATACAAAATACTATCCAGTAGGTTATTCTTTTTACTTTTCAGGCCATAATCAATTTAATATTTCTATGAACACTGCTGATAGCGGACTGTTCAAAATTATAACTCCTATACATCGAATGAACGTACATTTTATAATCATATTATGCAATAATCACAGTAATTGAAAAATTGGTTTACATGTAAAAAAGATCAAGAACCATGGACAATAAAGTGATGTTACATTTTTCCTCTATTTATTTTTACAGCCCTTTAATTGAAAACTCCTGCTAGAAAAGTATCGAATATCAAAAGTAATCAATACTTTCCAGAAAATTCTAGAAATATACGTCTACTACCATCTAGTGTCGAGTAGCAGTACCAAAGAATACTAGTAGGACCTATCATACGCCATCGTACCGCCATCTGTTGAAATATAATGAAGACATAATATTGCCAGTATACATACAAACCTTTGCATTTAAATTAATCAAAATATTGTTTTGTATAACAAAGAAAATAAAAACATAAATTTATTAGATAAGCCGATATATTTTTTTTGGTTCCGTAATAAAGTACCATTTATTTTGTATGATGGCAATTATTTAGTTATTCACTGCAGACAGTGGTGTATTGGTCACAGGCGTACGTCGTATCGTAATCGTGAGACTCGTAGTACAGTAAGTGAACGCGTTATCGCTTAGCATTCCGCACTATAGATTTCTAAGTAGCGACTTCGCAAGTCCTTTACAATAAATATAGTTGCTACGAGTGCTGTGATTTTTTATTACTTTTTTAACCTTTTTTAAATTATATACTTGAGTGCAAGTGGAAGTTGATCGGAGATAAAGTACTTTTTACAGTTGCCGCACTGTTGTCGATGTTGTGATTTTAGTTTTTGTGATATTAGTGATACTACTTGAGTGACGATGGCAGATAATTCGAAATTGACCGAGGAGGAGTTGCTGGAGATCCGGGAGCAGTTTTCACAGGTATATCACGTATAAATTTATCGCCACCGGTCCGATCAGCAATCTTACTTTCTGCAATAATATGTTAGGTATTTTCACGACTTTCTGTATATTGGCTCTTAAAATATTGTTTCTTCGTAGCTTAAGTTCAAACTACCTTAAATATGAACAAGAGTAACCATGTTTTGCATGTCCTACCGAGAAGCCGCGTGTGGTCTGCCTTGAACAGAACACGAAATTGTAACCTATCCTCAATAAGTTCCAACAATGAACTTTAAAAATGGAACATATGTATAATTTTAATATTCTTATTTTGAAATAAATGCTTTTTTAAACCCTTGTTTATCTAATTAGGTCTTGATTTTCGATTTTTATTTATATTATGGCTGTTGTTAATTTATTTGGTATTGTAAAGTTGTTAACTAATACATAATCTACTTAAGCAAATGTTACACTTCATTTCAAAATATCGTCAAATTACTTACACAATTTTATAATGTTACACGATATTTATGTAGCCAACGTCAGTAAGTATAATTGCCTTGTAGTTAGTTAACAAATAAATAAGTGATGAAATTACAAAACGTGTCTCAAACCTTTCTTATTGTAAACATTTGTATTACGCAGAAAAACTACATTCTGTTTCACTCTTTACACATAATTGTTGATTAACGGTTACTTCATTTATTTCATTTTTTACTTGTCGTAAATTTAATATACATTGGAAATAAGTGCAGTTCATATGGATTTCAAAAGTCATAGTCATTGAATATATTCCACATATTCCTTAGAACTCTATCATTTAAATCTGTTCAAACTTCCTCAGGGTACCTACCGTAACTTCAGAATGTGATGTCATAGAGAAGATGAAATACCCAAAGAAATAATATATAGACTCAAGTAACCTCTAAGATAATCCTAAGAACCATCTTTAGTGTTGAATTTGATAAACATAATCAATTATAAAATAAATAACTTGTATTTTAGCCTTCTAGGTGTTATCACTAATGATTTAAAGAAAATTGCCTATGGCACTATCAATCCAATCAGAATAACTTCCTGCAACCAGCATCAATGTATCACATCTTTTTATTTTAGTCTATGGTATCCATAACATCGATTATTGTACTATCAATGTGAAAATTGTTATGAGTTTTCAGTACAACTACAGACCACACACCACTTGCCCCCTCATATGACCTTTATTAATATCATTTCTCTGCACCACTGTCAGTCTCCTCTCCGAATGAAAATACATCATAACGCCCTTTGAAAATAGAAAAAAGTAAATGGTTTGCGCCTTTGTTTAGCTATTTGTATCGTCACATTCACAATGAGTATGAAGGAGACTGGTCCGACTGACATATAAAACGCAGAGAGTAAAGGATATTTTATCTGAGATGTAGTTATATAATGTAAATATTTGGAATACAATTGGTAACGATTTCAAAAAAAAATGACCATTATCTTATCTTATAATAGCACAGATATAATTCCATTATCGCATGTGGGACTACCATTTTATTGCATCCATTGTAATTTATCATTGAGCTATTAGATTTTACGACCTGTCAAACATGACCCATTAAATTTTTTTTTATTTTCATCCATCAAAACCATACTAAACATTGCTAGTGAAGACTATTATCATCTGTAAACTTAAACGGCACTGGTCACAGTTGGCTTTTGGATAAATTAATAGCAAATTTACATGAGTGTTGCCATGCTTCAGAGGCCACATTAAACTGTCCGTCCCAATTACTATGGTTAGATAATAGCTAAATGTCATCATCAGTCTTCAAGGCAGTTATAAAACATCCTCCAGTCACTAATGCTTATTTCCATCAA
Source organism: Agara michaeli (assembly GCA_018245675.1). NCBI lineage: Eukaryota > Metazoa > Arthropoda > Insecta > Lepidoptera > Hesperiidae > Agara > Agara michaeli. Next base: position 2,682 of record DWDX01001527.1, on the reverse strand, counting down.
TCCACAGTGGAACAGCTTGGTGGAGCATGCATTTTGCTACGCATATATACAAGAGATGTCTTGGACGTAAAAGTGGGTGCAGCCAGTGTTTCTAATCAGGATTAAAGAACTTGTAGAGATTTATAAGACATTTATTATCTGTTTTGCTTTTAGTAAGCTACTGTTTCATTGTCATGTATGATGCTACCAGGAATACTAATCACGGCACATATTAACTATCTATGTATAATGTGAAAATCTTTTGCTGCAAGCCATTTTAAACTCTATACTGTATATATGGGACTCGGAATGTGAGAAATCGTGTGTAGGTGTGAATATCTAAGTGTTGATCGAATGGTATTAAAAATGATGCTTAAGTCTTAAGTGCTAAGGTTTATTATTCTATTATCTCTTGTCCTGTATTGCAATAGTTGAACATATCATTTGTTTATTAAGTATCGCTACCCACATTATTATGATAGTTATATTTTTACCATACAATAGTTCTTAGGTAGTATGTTTGATTGTCTTCCAGCTAAATTTAAATATAGTCACATTAGATGGTCCTATCCTACAACCAATTTACATTCTTAATCTGCAGAGATATTATACTTGGGATCACTTAAAACATTAATAAGCCATTTCTAGGCGAGTACGCTACATCCTAGACTGCCTCACCGTCAGATTGCTCGTAGCCGAAGGTAAGCCAATTATTTTCTGGTTCAAAGGGTATAATACACAGTTTATAGATGTTGTAGTTAGTGAAGACTGCTGAGCTGGCGAGTGGCGGTTCTATTCTGTGAGCACAAGTTCTTATTCTGTCTGGCTATAAAAATTACATATAGATTTGTGTATTTACAAATTTATGTAGTTTATCAATTATCTAGTTCTAATAGCACAGTCTCTGACTAGTTATGACTGACGGTAGTCAGATTGCTGTGTGATTTCCAAAGGCCATTATCATTACATCATTTGAAGTTATATCAAAGCCTCCACCAGAGAGTATTATCGATTTTGATTCTAAGAATAGAAATCTAAGACATCTTGATATAACATCAATGTACAATTCTACCGCATGTTAAATCGATAACAATGACGTAATGCATAATTCTCGTGCCTTCTGCGAGGTGACTTGTGGCTTAAGAATATAGCCTATTTAAAGATAATTTACTGTTCAAAGTTTGCATTACAATAATTACATACACAACGTAAAGTTGGGTGAATTAATATAACTTCAGTTATGTTTATTTACAAATTGAGTTTATTTCTTAACAATAAATTAACTACGCTTCACTGGGTATTTGGGTCAATTGATAATATTTGAAATGTTGACGGCTCGGCGAAACATGTATTTTCAACGCGAAACACTTAGTCATACATATAATATGTAAAGTAACGCAAATATTCCGTGCGTGCGTCATACATTACCCAAGCGGCAATTTCGTGTAGCTAAAGCCTTAGTATTCGAGAGACGTCGCCATCAACCGCCTTGACACCTTATTGTGTTGTGCACGTAACAATGTCCAATCGGATGGCGCAAGTGTATAGAGACCTTAGGTGACAAAATTTACCGAAATTCGAAATTTAAATTTACCAAAATTCGTATTTTAAATATCATTTCACCACCTCTTACCCGCGACAAAAGAATTTACTTTGTTCACACGTGATACCGTTATTGCGTCCGTAACGCCATCTATAGCGGCTATTTGATTACGATGTGTTTTCTCGTGGATATGAGACATTTTTTTTGCGAACAAAGTAATCTATATCACTCTCCAATCCTTCGACTGTCTCCAAACAAAAAATCACATCGATCCGTTCCTTTGTTTCGACGTGAAAGGACAAACACACATACAAACTCGGATGTATAATATTAGTATGCATTATACAATTACGATTATTTTCCCGTTGAATTTAAATGCAACCTTGAGCTGTTACGATAATATGTGATGTTAAGCTTGCTGAATAGTCGGAATTAAAATTAAAATTAAAATGAACGGTGGGAATTTTGATTTATAGAAATTAAAATTACGATTACGTGTATTTTTGCAATTGTAAAATAAATACGTAATAAAACCCATATCATACAATATAAGACCTAACGACAAATTTCAATTACGTTTATAACTTTTTTATATTATACAATTTAGCGAGACTTTGGAGAGCAAGCTAAATATGATTCTCTAAGACATTTGAAGTCGGCGTCTTAATGGTTGATGTTAAATCTTTTTAATAGAGAAGTTAGTCTTTAAAAAGGATGATGATACCTATAGTATACCTATGGTATATCTATAGTCGTGCCATGCTACTTAACATTCGCATTAAATAGGTTTATCTGGCCATGAAATAAGCTTTCGCATGCCAATGGCAAAGCCAATAGTCTACTGGCTTGCACGCGCATCACCATTATACCCCAACCACAACTGGCTAGTCCATATAGTGAATGCGCGAGCTAAACGCGGAGAAACGCAAGTTAGACTGTAAACAAGTAACTTTGAACGTTCCTGGTACCGTAAATACTACGACCGTACTGTTTACGTTACAACCTGTTCTAGCCACTCCTTTCCCCTCCTATATCTGGCAACACACAGTACGAGTTGTCAAACTGTCAACGCACCGCCGCCGCTTTCCTGTTCTGTTGTGTTTTTGAAGTTTTGAACTAATACGCATTTCCGCATGCCGCTAACCGCACTTCGCAAAAAC
>DWDX01001526.1:0-18315 GCA_018245675.1 Agara michaeli | reverse complement strand
TCAGCAAATACAGGCTACTGCGACAGACGAATCAACCATCACACGGTTCTACCGAAAACTGGTATTCACAATTTTGCCAACCAAAAAACTTACATCTTTTCAACTGACAGATGTCATTGCGGAGTTGAGAGTAAAAGTTAGAAAATTCTACTAAACTATTTATTTTTTTCTTGACAATTGAAAATTATTTACTATGTAGTTAATAATCTGGCTTATCTCTGTTATATTAGTTAAGGCATTTATGTAAATCAAATTCAGTTAAGCCTCAGGTTATTACCAAAAAAGAAAAGATATTATGATAAATTTTTTATTCAGTAAAAAACATTCCAAAATATAATAGAAGATAAAAGCATAACATGCAATGAAGTTAAATTTGAATTTGACTTTAAGGAACATACATAAAGAAAATTAGCGCGCTAATTGTGTTATATACTTAAACCATTTAATTTTTTTGTACCTTTTATGCGTATGATAGTTTTCATTATTTTCAGTTAATATTTGGACAATTACTAGCCTTAAAATATGTAGCAGATGGCTTTTTTGGATTAGGTTTAGAAATATCTACAATAGTAGAATTATTACCTTTCTAAAGCTTGTAACACACATTTTTTTTAAATTTTAGACGCGCATTCTAGCTGTTGAGCCTAGGTTTGTAATACACGTAAAAATGAAATTTTGAATTTTAATATCGGTCAGCAGAATTAGAAGTAACCTTTTGGTTATGTTACTTATTTCTTCCACTTAAGAACAATAAGTACGTCATTTCTTGTATGTACGTTATTATACTTATAAGATACAATTAAGTGGGATATTTGAGATCTGATAATAACGTTCATAATAACTCTTACATAGTAGGCTAGGCGCTTATCAGTTTGCACCGCGCAAAATTTGCTGCAGTGAATGAAATGCACTGGATTTTAAAAGGATGTAGCTAAAAATATCGTCTAAAACAGGATAAAGGAAAATAAACATTTCTGTAGCAATACGAGTTTTATTTCTACATTTTGCTAATTCAATTTTAATTTAGCACTGACTATTTATTTAGCTATGTTAACCTAATTAAGACAACATAAACAACCTAAAATATCACTTCAATACACTCAGCCTGGTCAAACAAAATCTATACAACTGTATGTTTCAATTTACATCTGTGAAATTAAAAGGAAAAAATCATAAACAATCACAACTGTAAAACGAACCATTGACGCTGCAACACGGGAAAACATCAAACACAAAAATGGATACAATCAATGGATATAGTTGAAGCAATAAGTAATATATCCATCCTTGAGTTGAGAGTTTAGTTGGCTCATCTTAAAGGTACGTACAGAGGTTTAGGCCGATATGGTACGGCATGCCTTGCTCCTAGTTTGTGCATAGATATAGAATTTGTATTAGTTCCGCTAAAATGGCGCCAGCTTCTGGCGGACAAGATATAGATGTCCATTGACAGCAATTACTTGGATTAACAATGCAGACACTTCTTTTCAAAACAAATCAATGTATTTTTTAAATTTGAAAGTAGAGAAAGAAATGTAACATGGAAATAACAATAATAATGGATAAAATCCAATTACTGTCAATAAACATTAAATATGTAAATCGTCATTTAGGACATTTAGGTACATTATAATTCAATTTTACATTATACAGGATATGCAATTTAATATTTAGAACATAGGCGCGATTTTCTCCTCGTTCGAAATATCTATATATGTGCTATCGACACAGTTTTTATCATCAAACATACTCGTATACGGACATGTATCACATCACACCATAGACAATAAATTAAAACGCTTGTACAATATAAAACACTATTCCTTGAATTACAAACTTGTCAGGTTAAAATTGGCCAGGCTGACTGTTCGAACATTTACCCTTCAGATGCAACAGAACGGAAAAGTAAGAACATCGACCAAATTTACAAAGTCTGGCAATGTATCCCCGTTTAATAAATAACACTCCAAATAGTAACTCTATTCTTTGTCCGTCGATAAGACCGCCACAATGTATTACATTGTGGGCAATTAAATGAGAATCTAACGAAACATATTCAGTCTTATATTTTATTAAGAAGAAGTATACTTCCGGGTAAACTAAAAGGCCCTAATCGAGATCTGACGTCGACTGCTCTTACAGCAAAATAGTATTTATAACCCGCCATAAATTGAGTGAGAGTACACGCCATGGGCAAAGGTAAGGCCTTTACGTCACCGATCTTTTTCCATAGACCCGAAGTCACCGGGCAATTGGCGGTTTCTTGGTAAGCGTACAACTGATAGCTGGCGATTTCCTCGTGATTATCCTCTTGATAATTATCAATCCTCCATGAAATAACAATGCCATTGTCCACTTTGGAAAGCTTGAGGTCCGGTGCTGGAGGCAGACTTTTCCAATTTGGTGGTTGATACTGTTTAGTGGCCTCGGGCAAGGGCGCTGGATGCCTATTAAATTGCATTCTCCCCCCCAGTCGTACTGGATTGATGTTTTGATGCACTTTTGACACGTGAGTTGCTCTTAACGGCGATCCCGAGAGAGTTTTCAACATGATTGTTTGGCCAGGCCGTACATTTTGAGCTTGTGGACCGCTGATAGGTATATACACTTTTCTCGCACTATTGACATTTTGCCCAAACCTTTGGGCAGTTATTATGCTTGTGGGTGCTGTTCCACCGACTCGTAGCGCATGATTCAAAATTGGATTTCGTTGCACTGTTTGTAGTTTCGCAGGAGGTTCGTCGTCTGTTAAATCTACTGTTACAGCCTGCGATCGAGATCTTTTCTCGGCACTTTTTTGTACCGGCGGTGTAGTTCTTACGCCATTCGGCAAAGTGTTACCTACCTGTTTGACAGGATTATTATTTGAGGGCATTTGATTCGTTTTGACTGCCGTTATAGCGGGTACTAGACGAGGAACAGGTATTTGTTGATTAGGTAAATTCTTCTCTTTCTGACTTCTTGTAACTTGATTTGGTGTTGGCACAACGGGTTTATTGGTAGTATTACTACTATTAGACGATGTAACCTCATTGATTGTTAGCTTCCGTGTATTATTTTTGTCGACCATCACAACTTGCATACCGACCGATCTTGTTATTTTCAGTGGAGTTATATGTACATCGGGTGCATATTTTTGATCTTCTTTGAAAGATGTAAAGACAATTTGCAAATCTTTATTTTGCTTTGTCAACATTAGACATTTCTTTTTGCAATCGTCCATGGTTGCAGTCAAGATCTTTAACTGTGTTTTAATCTCGCCCAAGTTAGTCCGGTCGACGATGCTTTCCACAATCTTCAATATACAAAACTCTTCCAATTCATTCCGGGTCATATCAGCCAAGTTTTTCTTATAACTTTTTATGAAATTCATCGGTACTATGGGCTCTTTCGTGAGTTCTGTTTCTTCAAATTTGTGTTCAAAACTTTTATTCGCTTCTACGTTGAGTGTACTAATAGTCTCCTTCGCGCAATCCGTGGTCTCCGGTGTATCTATAAAGTACAAAAAGAATTCATTTTGATTAATTTAGAGTTTCAGTAAGCGGCAAACTAATTTTGTTGTATTGATGTTATGTTAGTTAAAATGTAATTTAAAATTGCAAATTGTATCAAGTTTTACTTGTAACAGAAAATAAGCAGTATTTTGTCACTTCGTATACAACAGAGGTGATTTAACACAAAAATAAAAAAAAACTTATACACGTAAGATATGATGCTTCATAGTCGTTACAAAGCAAAAATCACTTCAAAAGTTGCATCACGCGCGTCGGTATCCTACATTTGTAAGAAAAATGATAAAACAATAAATTAAAGACATTAATATACGATTGATAAAGGTGGTAAATAAGACGAGTACATAAAATTTAAAAAAAAAAACATAATTGAATTGAATTCACTTGTGTTTTTGTCATATCATTAATATTTCTTTTTGTCTAGTCAATATATTTTGTTTAATCATAATTTGAATTAGTATTACCTGTTTCATTGGGTAAACATTCCTGGACAACTTTATCGATTCGCGTGCTCTCTGTAGAGACGGTGGTTGCAGCGGTATTCTCTACGGTTGATTGAATATCATCACTGGATGTTTTGCTATCTTCGTCTATGCTTTTGCTATCTTTCGCACTGGAGTCTTCATCTATTACCATGATATCGTCATCGTCATCAATACTGATACATTTCTTTTCCGTTGACAGTGGAATAGATTCTTGTGAATCTTCTGTTTTAGACATAACACTTGCATCTTCCTCCTCTTCATCCGAAAATATATCCAGATTGTTGCTTAACTTACGATTGTGTTTAGTTTCCGTTGTTTTTTCTGGTGTCTTCGTAGTCTTTACATCTACTTGTGGAATTTTCGGTGCTTCAATAGGTTTAATTAAATCTTTTGTATCTTCAATCGCTACTTCAACCTTTTGAAAGTCTTGATTGGACTCATTATTTTTTTCAGCTGATTTTTCATCTTCATCGTCTATTTCAATTGTAGCATTTTTTTCATTTACATTATCTTTACCAGTTGATTCAATTTCAAAGCATTCCACGTCTCCTTTTATAACTTCTACCTCCATTTTGCTAGGTGCGTTTTTATCTTTTTTTTTTTCTTCTAACTCTATTTCTATTTCTGAGTCCTTACCATTAACTGATTTAGCTACTTCGATTTCGGTCTCCTTTTTAATTTCAGTTATCTGCTTTTTAGTTTCAGTTATGGCTTCCATATCATCAACTTCTTTCACGATCAAAGATCCATCAGAAACAATACTGCTGTCAACTATGCTAATATCAGTTTTTTGTTCTTTTTTTGTCTCTGCAGTTGCAGCCGTATCATTTTCTTCCAATTTCACCTCATTTTCCTCCGTTTGAGATTCGTTTGTGTTAAGATTCTCATTTACTGTTTTAGCAAGAATTAGTTCCGTATCAATAGCACTATTATTAATATCAACTAATTTTCCATCAGTGTCTTCTACATTTTCAACATCATCTCTGTTCTCTCCTGTATTTTTTTCATTTAAATTGTCCACTAATATCTCCTCTTTAGTAACAGTAATTTCTTTATCAGTATCCGTAACACCATCATCCCCTTGTTGCACGATGATATTATCTTGTTTTTGTATATTTTCCTTGTTTCCGTTAGAGATGTCATCTGTAAGAGGTTCAATAATTTTATTGGCAAGGTATTTTTCATTTAGAGATTCTTCAATATTAGACATGTTCCTTTCTATGTCTATATCAGAGGCGTCCAAAATTAATTGCATTGTTTTAGCATTTCCTGTGACATCAATAGAGATGGAGTTGGTGACTCTGGAAATGAATAAGCAAATTTAAAGTACATGTTGGTTATGAAAGTTTTTCAAGATTACAAAATAAAGTTCAAAATGTCACATACGGGACGTATATACAGTGGCCATGGCTCCCGGCAATGAAGCAATGCAATCGATAAGGACAGTGTGGATGACAGAGGCGCATAAAAATCGGACGACGCACGAGATAACACCATGCAATCTATTACGATTGCTTCAGAGTCAGAAGTTGGACGTGCAACAACGTACGTCATTCGTTTATTTCCTAGCTTAGTTAATTAATCTTAACTAACGAGTATCGTGTACATAGATATAGATGTTCAGTTACACAGATCAACAGCATCATTATTATTATCGGGCTTGCCAAATATGTTAAAAGCATTATTATCCTATGTAATCCTATGTATCCTTTATTGTTTGAATTTTCAACGAAGAACTCTAAATTTTCGTCTAAAAAAGCTTCAAACCTCTATATTCGTAGTCTATCATCCATACTAATATTATAAAAGCGAAAGTAACTCTGTCTGTCTGTCTTTGACGTCATCACAGCCAAACCGCTGAACCGATTGTGATGAAATTTCATATATATATACGTGAGGGTCTTGCGATGAACATAGGCTACTTTTTTCTGCCATCTTTTTTTATATGTTTACCTCTTAAGATTGCTACTTTTTATCTTAGAATTCACGTGGGGTTGTTATTTTCGCGGAAAAAACTATGTGACACATTGATTTTCAGACGCGCGAAGCCGCGGGTAAAGCTAGTTCTAATATAATTCGCAGAACACGTCAGGCATTCTAGAAAATGAATTACTAGCTATTACTTAATAATTCAATTATTGCTCGTGTGTTATCAAGTTCTATCTAATGAAATTAAAAAGTCTCCATATTGATACATCAAACAAATTTTCACGGCGATTGGTTGAACGCTGTAGAATTGGACTACAGCGTCATCTAAGGGCGAGTTACAATAAAATGAATAGCGCAAGAACATTCCACATACTCAACTAGTGTCTATACACCGATTTGTAATGACTATGAGCTAAACGTTAAAGGAGTTGCTTGGTGGGCTGCGACGCCATCTAGCGGCCAGTTGCGACAAAGTTTATAGCATAACCTCTTACATGAAAAATACGTGTATGTGCCAACTTTCATGATGATGGTAAATATAGTTGGAAGTGAATTGGTTGGTATTGGTTGGTTATTGGTTGGAAGTGAATTAGTTGGAAGTAAATATAGATCCCAAGCACATATACAATACTATTGTTCATTTTTATTTTTAAAATATCCTATTACATAACCGGATGTAAATGACGTTAGAAGTACATAATATAATGGCCGACATTTAAAAAATATTAGCGATCTGCAGTTAAAAAAAAGCATTATTAATAACTGTGTTAGAACCATATTAAAAGAAAACGCCAAGACCGCGGATTAGTGCACGATAAAACTTTTATAATTTTTATGCTGTCGGTCTTCCAGGATTTATCTATTTATTGTTATTGATGTTAACAATGGGCGGACTTAAGCAATATGTTCATCAAATCAACTCTAGTAACAAAAAAAAAATTGGGTTGGAAATTTATCCGCCAATTTCACCGGTGTGTTATTCCCATAGCTAAATTCTGTGCTTGTTGTGTAATATGATCTGATTTTATCTCATAGAGATCCATTAATATATAAGACATATCAATTTCGTTTCAAAAGATAGAATCGCGGTACAAGGATGATGGAAGACTGAATGTAAGACGGAATCGGATTTGTTGTGAACGGTTATTTTTATTACTAATATGTCATGAAGCAGCGCACTGGCCATATCTGCCGAAGAACCGACAACCGTTACTCGAACAGTGGGGAAAACGAGTTCTCGAGTGGAGACCGCAGCTTAGCAAGCGTGGTATCGGACGCCCTCTGGTTAAGTAGGATGACGACCTAGGAAAGGCTGCACGCAGATGCTGGATGCGGCGAGCCAAGGAGAGGGCACCGTAGCACTTATTAAGGGAGGCCTATGAACATCAAAAAAAGACTAAGGCTAATGACGATGATGACGTTCTGATAGCCACAGATCAAAAGTTACAACAATGGAAGATGGTACTAACAATTAAAAAATAGACCTTAGATTATGTTTATTCGCTTATGGAGATTCCACAGATATAGGACATTTTAAAATGTATTATTTGAATGGTTATTGAACATCTAAGTACGAGGTGTTACAACGTGTATATATAGACGTCCACAGGCGCCAGCGGCCACTTGTGACTGCTGCTTGCCCGTTTACAAATCCTTTCACATATATCACAACGTGCTGGCTAGTTTTTTTTAAATTTGGTTATTAAAAAAAATAGCAAATTATGAATGGAAAAAGTGCACCGATAAAGGTTAGCGTCGGTGTATTAGAAATCATAAACGACAAAACTTCTAAACCGTTTTAATGATAAAAATTATATGTAAAAATTACATGAATCACGTGTTTGGAGTAGTTAGGAAATATTTGAGACACTATGAGAATTACTAGGAGTTTATAAAAAAAATTAAACAGACAAAATAGCTGCAACGTTTTTTTTACATTTTTAGCCAAATTTTAATATTTGCAGTGCTTTAGCGAGGAAATCGCGTTGATGTGAAAGCCATTATTTACGTAATTAGCTTATTTTTTATATGACAGGCTAGCATTTCGCCACCATTCCGCCATATATCGATCAATACATTAAATGCAATAAAAGTCATTATTATAATTATTGTATATTTATAAATCAGTTACACTACCTGAATTTAAAAAAAAAACACATTCTAGGCTTTGTTGTGAACTATTTACGAACTTATTGCTTGAAATTATTTAACATATTAGGACATATTAGGACGACATAAAGTCGGTAAACTACATTAACGCAGGGATAATAAAAAAAATACGTGTCAAGGTAAATACGGTGCACAGTAAGAACTAAAAAAATAAAAACACATATTTTGAATTTAGTTTCCTTTGATCTGAGTCATTAGTCAGCCTTTTAATAAAAAAATAAGTCATTAGTAAAATAGAAAAAACTTGAAGCAATTAAAATTTGCCTAACACATTTCGAGATAGCAAAAGTTTTTACGTCGCGGTTCTCAAGTAGGTACATTACAAATTGCATAGTCTCGCAAAATTCTTACAAAACAACCCCATTTGGATGACCTGAGGGTTTATCCAATGAATGGGGGAAGAAATACAAGACAGCAAAAAACCAGTAAGTGCGTTCGTACAAAATCAGCGGTACATATGAAGATATTCTTCATAATCGTTTCCAATGTTGATAACAGAAGAGATTGCCAAAATGAAGGGACTGCTGTAAAGAAATATTGCGATTTTGTAACGCTTCATACAAAGGCAGTAGTAACAAAATATAGGGAAGACAATATTATCTTCTCAAAAACCTACGGCATATTTTGCTACGGTGTCAGAAGTTATGGTAAAGAATGTAAAAGGCAATCAAAAGGACACCAGCAGGGACCCGATGAAAATTACGGACAAAACTAGGGCAGATTGCAACACTTTAGATTATAACATACTCATTTTATAAATTCAATGTAAACCATTGATATAATTTTATATAATTTACAGACACACGAGTTTCCGAGTTTCGTCAAAATCGGAATAGCGACCGTAAAATGGTTAATATGAAATTAATGACGTAATATTACCAGACGTAATTAGACGTGAGTATACGTCAAAAAATAACGGCAACTGACAGCTGAAACTGAGCAAGTAACTTTTACATATTAAAATTCAGAAAAAATACGACATGATTAAAACGTTCTTGTGAAAATCGCGAATCGTGAAGCATAACAAAATGGCGGCCCGCGTGGGCAGTCTGTCGTGCGGCATACCGGAATAAATTCAACGTTTAGGTTTAGCAAGAGCTGAACGCTGATCGCTAAATGCGTTGAAGACGGAGCTCGCGCATCTACCTATCGCGTGCGCGCAAACGGCGATAGCGGTGCCCGCGAAAGAGACAAGTAGATACGGTGAGTGTAACAAAATAAAAAACCCCGAGGTGAAGGTGGATCATGGACCCGGGAACTATCGACCGAATAGCAAGACCAGCAAGTCTATATGGAAAATACAATACAAAAATTGTATATAATGATATAACCAATTATGAATGATGATCGATACTGTTCTACTAGCTGAAGAAATATCGTACCTATGACATCTATTGACAAGTTTCAACCTGACAGCTGGAAGTGAACTGCTTTCGGAGAAAAGAAGGTCACCCCCAGGGAAAAATACAAATTACAATCGCTGTGTGCTATACTTAATTTAAAAACGAAAAACCTTTAATTACACCTAAATAAAAAAAATATTAAGTGGAAAAAAATTTCAAATAAACATTTAGCAGGTAGTTGCATTAAAACTAATATATAAATAAATTCATCCAAGAAATAGAAAAATCTATTTACAATACAAAAGCAAATGTCAAAAAAATGAAGGTAAACGCACCAAAATCCTCGGGAACAAGAGATTCCAGAAGTAGCAGAATGATAAAGAAGATACACTCAAGCGCGATACGAGCACTTCGCTACGCAACTTGTTTAGCACTGACACTAGCAGAAAGAGAGAGAAGAAAATGGCCGTCGCGACCATAGCGACACGTGCCGCGGAGAGTATGCGAACTAAACGTACAGGACAAGCGGCAGTCAGAGAAAGCAACGGCATCGTCAAAAAGGCGACTATCCGAGTTAGAGCGGGACGCCAACATTCCGAACCATCGAACGAGTACGAAACAACAAATCGTAGCTAGCCAAGATAAACACAAGCTTCTGTAACGTACATTGCTCTGTGGAATTACTACCGCGCAAAGTAGGTACAAAACAGCCACGGTCACGTTGCGTTAGCATACTCTCATTCTCCTGCATTCTACTTTTTGATAAATCATTGAGGAGTGTGCGTATAGATAGTCCGATAAGATTAAATGACTACTCTTAACCAACTATCTAATGTATCTATAATTTTCTATTAAAAGTAACAGTTTCACTTATCATTATTTTTGTATCTATTTATATACCTACCTCCTCCTTCATTTTTTGTTTGACCGAATGAGGATTTCGTGTACTAAGTTCCATTTTAAAGCTAAATATTATAACGGATGCGGTTTTCATATTTATATAGGTGTAAAACCCGCCAAAGATTCTACATTTCACATTTTTACAAATATATCAAGCATAATAGAAGACTGAAAACGTAGATGAAAATTCAATAATAATAAATATAATTATTGAGATCAGGCGACGTTGCCGCTTTTACACTCGCTTGTCTAGTGGGCTGCTCGGTTTAAGCCGAACGTGGCCGAGGATTACCGAACGAAATCGAAGCGTCCCCCGTCATTCTTATAAACAACATACAGAAAGTCATCGCAAAAATAGATACATATAACAAAATTTTGCACACTCAGTGCTAGGATTATGTTCATTTAGATTACCTAATCTATATTACAAATAAAACATCCCTTTCAGTTAAATACAAAGCAGCCTGTCAGAGCAATCGAAAGTAGCACATGTTTTAGTTAAAAATCCACGACAAGAATTGACAAAATCATCATCATAATATCAGCGTCTATAGTTCCACTGCATTAACAAAATACATATATAAATTGATTTCCAAACAGCATAAGCATAATCCAGCTTCCTTTGTTCTCCATTTTTGATGTGTACCGTTTAATAGACAAGTATATACCCGAATAAACAGTACATGTTTACAGTTCACCTACAGAAAATAATTAGTAGATCATTACGCAAAATTCGTCAATGTTAAGAGAATTGTCTCCATCTGTCAGCCAAGCCAGTTTTAGATCAGATCAGAGTCTCATAAGTAGATATTTATTTATTTATTCTTTATCGTTTTTAACAAAGGGCGGACTTAATGCCACATGGCATTTTCTGCCAGCCATCAATAAAAAAAACATTCCAAATTCATGACATTTTTACTCGATACACGTTGGCGTTGACGCTACTCGTCCCTACGACTGCTAATACAAGTAGTAACTTCGCTATAACGGCGTACAATGCAGGGTTGGTTGTTCATACTATTTTGAAACAAGACGCTACCGAGCGATGGATTGGATAGCACACTGTTCCTCAAACGTTATAGAAGATACGAATCGTGGTGCAACCAAAGAGCAATGTAGAATGAACCAACAAAAGAAGGAAGAAATTCGACGCCAATATTAAAAGATTTTGATATGTTTTAATATCATCTTTATTTAGTTCTAATTAAAACAATTCTTACATGACATACCATATTATAAAATACGAGTAATCTCTAACACGCGAATTGTTTAAGCAGGTAAGTCGATATAAAAAACGCAGTTTATGAATGTAAAAGTATGTATTATGCATGTTTTTAAATTGGAACGGTGCGATTGTTAAAAACAGACAGAACTAACGAGTATACAGTTGGAGCGAAAGGGACGAGAACAAGTTTTATGTCAGGTTGAACTTGGTCGATTAATTTCAAAATGGCGACCCTACTATACAGCGTGATAACACTTTTGGGATTTAAAACACCAAAGGCACTGACAATATATAATTTAGTCTTACAAATAATGACCCATATTATAATTGTAAGAATGTAAACACTTTTGCAGGTACCTTCAAAATAAAAAAATACAAGTGGGGGTCCCAAAAGTTTCAATCTATTTATATCCATTTTTACATTTACATTACACACTTGTTTGAAATCCAAGAATCTTGGAATATCACGATCTGGACCAATACAAGTATGACACGATATAAACGCAAATCAAAGACGAAATCGGACCAATGTCGTGCGTTGGGGTAGATAACTAAAGTGAAAGTGCCGTTTATATATTCAGAAAAATGCACATAATATATAATTTGCAACTATGTGAACGAAACATATGATCAGAAATTTGGTAACAATATAATATTAGGATTATGCCTTGTTAATACAAAACATGTAGTGAAGTTAAATTAAATGCTATTAAATGTATTTCTCATGCTGAATTCATTAAAATTCAGCTTTGCATATGCAGGCTATTTAATCAAAAGTGGCTTATCACCCAATACTGCATATGCGCATGAACAAGAACTCCACGGCAACGTGGCGGCACTGACGGCAACATCGCTTCATACAATTTTAGAGTTGGTAGCAGTGCGACGTTGCCGCTCCGCACTATTTCATTTAACCAAATACACCTATCAATGCAGCATGTATATGTGGGTAAGTAGATTGTGATAATGAAGACCTGTCATCTCCGTAGTGACGTTTGCATGCGTTGAAATTATTATAAGTTTATTGTCTTATCTTTATATTCTATCGGTGCCCACTCAACTACTCTGCTATCTTTTTCCAGATGTTATTATTCAAATGTGACTGACTGGAAATTATCGCTGATCGTTCATTTGATATCAGAAAAAGGAGAGAAGAAGAATGGTTCTTCTGCTAGCTACTTCTTACATCATCTCAGATAATGTTTTGGGAATTAATGAATTTCGTAGGACTGTACACAAATGTAATCTGAATGGACATCCATTAATATCTACATAGGTAGACATTAATGGACATCCATAAATATGTATACAGGTAGGTAGCGAATGAAAGAAGAATTCGTTCAAATGGATTTAGAACCTGAAAAAAAAGAATAACGCTAAACTTACCTAACTCCGCGCGCACGGGAAAGCAGAAGAGATCTCCAGCAGTGGCAGGTTAAAATTACCGTTGACCGGGCACGAAGTTTCTCGCAAGAGAGAGAGTAATTGAATGCCAACAATCGCACGGTGACTCCGAGCGGGCGTCAACGACCGCCATCTTGTTATATGGGCTGACCGTGAGTAGGAGCGAGACAGATATATATCATGAGTACGCATCGGCGCGTTGAGGCTCACGAATAGTATATTCTGTACTTACTTCTATTTTCTTCTTCCCTTCTGGTTATAAATCGACGAAGTAATCACAAATGATAAGAGACCATGACTTAGGCTGGAGACTTGTGGGCGTTGAAATAAGGGGCTACATTGGCTCCAACATACAAATGTGACAACATAATATAACGTAGGTATGAAAAGTCAAATGGAATTTTTTGAATATGAGCATAATATATGCTATCTCTATTCACTTTTGTTTTGCGTTTGACATTTTGTCAACAATTCATATCGATACTAACATAGCTTAGTAACGTTTATTTATAGTTGTCGGATTTTCCTTGATAAGTGGTAAGTGACCTACTTGAACTGGATCATCATTACCAAGATTCTTATTCATATGTGATGAATCAAAAATGATTATTAGAGTAAAATCACGTTTGCTTTATCCACCCCTTTCTTTCATTTGCCAGTGAATGGACATTTCCTATATCCTACGATGCATGGTCACCTCCACATAGGGTAGGTAGGTAACTATACAAAATGCGATGTGAATTGCGAAAATTATCGCAAAATTAAAATGTAAAGATTGGCTCTTTAGTACGTGTCTTTAATTTGTTATCATTATAGCAATCACGAATGAAATTTTTGACCTTCGCTTACTGTAAGGAATTTTTAAAGGTGAGATTTTCAGCGACATCTATTGAGTAACTTACAATTTTACACTGGGTTTGAATGTGTCAAAGCAATTTAATATATATGTAAGACCACTTGTTGTTCGTAAGACATTATTGTTTCATTAAGTTAATATAAAAACTGGAAGTAAATTTTATCTCCGTATTGTAACAAAATTAAATGAATGCCGAGTCAGCTTACTGAAGCCATAGAAAACACTGCCATCTATCGATTAAAATAAACGAAATCATTTGTGAGCTTCTTTGTGAGGGGAATTGGTTTTTAATTTTATATTGAATATTTTATTAGAAATCTAAAAGAATCCAAAATACAAAGCAACATTTTTGGTTCTATTGAACTTACACTGTTTTACTTAATTATTAAACGAATGCCGTAAATGTCGGAGTTGACATACGTCACGAAATTGTGATTTGTTATAAGCCCGCTTCATGTAAACAATCTCATAACCATAAATATTCAGTTTTATTTTCAAGTTTGGTCATAAATTGTTTTTTCTAATTTTAGATAACCTTAGTTCAAAATGTTAGGTGTAGCAACAAAAAAAGCGGTAATTAGTTTTTTCGCTGTTATATTTCTATTAGAGAAATTGGTTGTGATGATGCTTACTGATAATTTTTCGAATTATACTGATATTTTGCAGTTTCTCTCGCATGTCGCCCGTCAAACATTGTTGATAAAAACATGTAGCTACAGTCAGGATCTTGAAAATAAATATTCAGACTCACAAAAAGAGAAAATACTGCAGATTATTAATGATAATGATGGTGACAATTTATCTAGGTAAATCATGAATTAAATGTCACCTACTGTTACATACAATAGTGCTTATTTCAGAATAAATCATATAAACCACCATTCCTGTTGCAGATACAATATAACTAAACTTAAATTGAAAAAAATAACAGAACGGGTTAAGAAAAGTGGTCACATAAAGACTATATCAGATATAGGAATGATTGATGGTTTTACGGAAAAATATGCAAAGAAGTTTTGTGACAGTATTCTGGATGGACCTGAAGATAAAGAACAAAATCATATAAAAAAAATAAAGGGACAGATTTTACATCCACCTATGACTGAACTTGTAAGAAAGGTAAATAATTAGTTTTACGAACATTTAAACATGGGTCACATGCAGTTTATTGTTTACCAATGGTCACTGGACTGCTTAAAATGTAAAGGGCAATGGTGTCCAGTATATAATGTTGTTATGGACTGGTGTGGATTTCTGCTATAAAGATTATGCAAGTGTAAACTCTTCTTTGAAGTGGTATGGATTATATGCCTTTAAGACACACTTCAAGAACTTTTGCTTAAAAAATTTGTATGTACATGGAATTTGAGATAATTTTGAATCAGACACAGGCCACGATAATTCCAATTATCATTATTAATGAATTTACGACGAAATTTGTTAATGTGTTTCTCTAAATCTCGTTTTCAGAACTGCAAAACGGTTCTAGCGGTGTACATTATAGCTAATTCTGTATGCTGGACTCTGATAGACAGGAATAACTATGAACTAGTTAAGTGGGAGTACAAACCCATTTTATATCCTAGTGGAAGGAGCATTAAAATTAGCGACATCCTACAAATAGTGAGTAGTATACGTTCTTATACGTTATTTAATCTTTACCTACACAGACACTAAAACAAACTCATCAACACACAATATTGATTATCTGTATGTCTGGTGGTAATAAAGCTTTTAAGATTCAGGGTATGATTTTTAGGGGGGTAAGTTCCAATTCTTAGCTGTGTGGATAATGTGGAACCAAATCATTCTGGTAACTGGAAGGTTCAAATTTAGTTAGGTATTTAACACTCACTATCCATAGTAAATTTTGTAGAATCCTTTGCGGTCTAATATCGGTCAGCTCATTGTCATTAATAAATTGCCAGACATGTATATTAACATAAAATCTTTATAATACACTCCTTATAGTACCGATTGCTATCCCTACTTCTGTTGTGTTTGATAATCCAGTCCCAAAACAACGATAAAATGGGACACAGTGAAAATCTGTGGTTACGGTATGCTGCTGTAAGACTGAGTGTGGCCCCATTAACCGAGTAACACTAGTCTTATTATGAAGCATATTGTTTCTGGGTTGTTGTTTAGAAAGAATAAAGAAAAAAATATTATCAAAAATCAAAAATATATCATAAATGCAAATCTACGTATATTAATTGGTTATACATAATTACACTGCAATATAACCGCGACAAGGCCCGAACTCAGCTTGTGCTGTCTCATTGTGCTTTTATTACATTGTACTTTGTGCTTTTATTTTATTGTTTCATTGTTATTTAGCTAGTAAAGTTTCTATTACTATTTCTGCAGGCATGGCGTATCACCGAGGAGCTGCCCGCAGCCGACATCTACGTTATGAAGGGAGAGGCGACCAGTCTGAGAGCATCCGGCAGTGATCCCAACAACTCCAAAGCTATGGGTGTCAACCTTCAGAAGGCACAGATGATATCTATGATTGTTGCCCTAATCAATGCGAGAGCTAATGAGTTTGGGTAAGGTTATTAATTGTAATAATACTTGTAATAATATATATATATATATATATATATATATATATATATATTTACCATATATATATATATATATAGATAATTTTGTACTCAGACCCAGAATATTCATTTTGCATGGGAATTGTATCTACAACCTCTAGCTGATTATTAAATATCATCAACCATTAGATCAACTGGCCACGATGATAAATCAGCAATTATTCATGATATGTTATATTATATTACTGTTAATGCCTGCAGTTAGTTGAACCATAGACAAAACTTGATAGTTCTATTAGTAATAAAACAAAAGTGGACCCGTTTCCTCTAGACAATATTCTCTATACCAACACTACAAAGTGATGTCATTCGGTTAAGTTTGGAAAGTTCCACAAATAATAACCACTTGTATTACTAATATTTTTCAGGTTGCATAACGATAAAGTCAGAGAAGCGGTAAAACAACTTTCGCAAAAAGTATATTTTCTTCGGCCTACATTACCTTACAGGTAAGATACTGATTTCTAAGCACTAATGTAAAATATGTAAACGAATATATGAACCCAAGTTACATAATTGTTACAAGCAGATGTCATGTCAGCTCACTAGTAATAAACACTAAATATATATAACTCAAAGGTGACTGACTAACTGACTGACTGACATAGTGATCTATCAACGCACAGCCCAAACCACTGGACGGATCGGGCTGAAATTCGGCATGCAGGTAGATGTTATGACGTAGGCATCCGCTAAAAAAGGATTTTGATGAATTCCACCCCTAAGGGGATAAAATAGGGGATGAAAGTTTGTATGAATCTTAGATTTACGACTGATTGAACTGAAAATAAAGATTGGAGCTACTATGTATGAAGTTCTTCGACACGTTTGAAGAACTGGGTTCCAGATGTGCGTGATAAAGGTATTCTAAAAAATTTAAATTCTGCTCAAAGTCACCATTCAACGCGTACGAAGTCGCGGGCACAGCTAGTTGCCAATAAATTAAAAAGCTATAAATAAAACCTATCTATCGTTATAAAAAAGACTTCTTTTAGTCAAAGAAATAAAAATAAGAGGTGACTGACGAAAGAAAAAGAAAGACGTGGGCGGAAGGAGATGATTGGTAAGATAGGCGGGCGAAGGGAGAGGAAGGGGGTTTCGTTAGTGAGGAAATGATATTTTTACGATTTTCGATTTATACAGCCATTATTAATATAACTCGGTGCTTTCTGCCTACCCCGTTAGGGACCTGGCGTGACGGTATTTGTGTGTGTGTATGTGTGTGTATTATTATTACGAATAAGAAGCCTAGTGGTATTCAAATTTACCTATTACACTAATTTACATAACAGATAGCTACAAAGCTTAACTAATACGCAATAGTGAAATATACCTAGGATAAGGCTGTTGTCGTAATTATTAGGTATCTTAACCCGAGATCAGTGGAGTACCGCTCGATTCAGAAGGTTCTGTTATCTCTGAAGTGGATGATGTAGTGTGGATGGTTGAACGGATTGATGGAACGTTGTGCTTAAATAAATCGCAGCTTTGTGGAAAATTAGGCGCTTCTAACTGCCTTTTAGAAGTCAAGAAAACGTCACGTTGTCGGAAAAAATGGCTTATCCGTTTTCCAATTGCTACGTTTGTTATTTTCATATCTTGTTGTCATTGACGATACGGCGACATAGCAATTGTTATGTCACTGGTTAAAAGGAGACAGAAATAAATAACATAAAAGCAGGCTCGAAATGTGTCTTGTAAGGGAATAAGCTTCAAATGTATCATATAGCAGCATCAGTATTGAGAAATATATTTACAAAGTTGTTATCCATACTAATATTATAAAGCTGAAGAGTTTGTTTGTTTGTTTGTTTGTTTGAACGCGCTAATCTCAGGAACTATGGGTTCGAATTGAAAAATTATTTTTGTGTTGAATAGTCCAT
>DWDX01001525.1:0-18319 GCA_018245675.1 Agara michaeli | reverse complement strand
TCAGGTTTGCAAGGACAGAGATATTTGGCACTCGGTGCTTTCTGCCTACCCCGTTAGGGACCTGGCGTGATGGTATATATTATGTATGTATGTATATGTTATAATTTATGCATGCAGCTACCGATCGGGAAGAAGACTTTCTCCCTCAATCAATGGGAGATAAAAGTCTCTGAAAACGGTACGTACGTATGAAGAGAGAGATGGAGGTAGGAGAAGCACGTCAGATTTGTAAGTATAGAGATGTGTAGCACTCGGTGCTTCGTGCAAACCCCGTTAGAGGCCGGGCGTGACGGTATAATGATAAACAGTAATAATAAAAGTTTGTACATCATGTCTAGTAGATATCTTGCTCTATGGTACGCACGAAGTGTTCGTAGTGCTTCGCTTGGTTTGTTTTCCCGTCGGGTGTGTCCGCCGCCGGTACCGCCGCGTTACACTAATTAAACGTGCTTTTCTTGTGAATTAGTTTTATTCGCTTATTTTAAACTACATTTAAATTGCGATGTTTTGGGCGAATTTTGTGTTTTTAAAACAGAACAAAGGATAAGGAACAAATAGACATGCTTATTTGGTACCACAAAAGCATGTTACTATTAAGCAAATGCAAGAAGTATGGGTATACGTACTAACTGTAGTACGTATGATACTGATCAAGTATACATATTTCGTTAGCTCGTGTACAGAAATACCATGCTCGCCTTGAGCTCGCTCATAGATATGCTTTTAATAGTATCCGTATCATAAGAATTATTTGCGGAGGTTACCGATAATTGACAACAGATGGCGTTGAACGTAGAACGTAGAAGAAGCCTTTTGTAAACAAATCCCAATTTACAAAAATGTAATAAAAATAATAATGGGGACAATTACACCAAACAAATGTACTCATCGCGCAAGTATTTGTTCTGGGCGGGCATCGAACCCATTACCTCCAGTTTTGTATTCAGAGTTTCTAACCAGTCGACTTGTAAAAACATCGTGCAAACGAGTGTACCGCTAAACCGTGACTCTATCTGGAGCGGCCAGGTGGAGTGTTTTCCAGAACTTCAACAGCAAATGCCCAACAGTGCGACGTTAAAAGAGTTACGTTCATTTGAGTAGACGACACATATTTTCAAATAAGTAAAAAAACCTGTGAAGCATTTCACTAACACTGGCGCGAGCTCCAATCAAAGTTGTCGAAGTAGCCGATCTGTTAATTAATTGTAACAATTTGTATACTGTTCGTGTACTGGCGCAGCATTCCAGCGAGCTCAGTGGAGATTTGGTTGTTTTTATATCGCAACTAAAGTTGTTTAATGAAGGTTGGAAACTGCAAGGGAAATTTGTAAAGATATTTGATTTCGTAGATAAAGTAATAGCACTACGCCTATGCTTATAGGTAGTATAGATAGTAGGTGGCAGGCATAGAAGTAACACTATGCATTCTCTGTTAGGAACTTAATAATAATGAAATATAATAATTATAATGGTCCTGGCATTGATCATTTGCCATCTTTAACTTTCGAGGCTTTGTCTATTATCTATGTATGTATACGCTAGGATTCTTGTCAATTTAATAATAATAAAGTATTTTTTATTGTGTACAATACCATAAAAGAAAAAAAGAAATGAAATATAAATAAGAAAAGAAGTACACGCAAAAGGCGACCTTATCGCTTAGGTAGCGATTTCTGCCAGCATCCTTTAACCAAAGGACAACACGTAAAGTAAAAAAGGTGCGGATGTGAAACTTATTAGCAATATGTTAAGTACTCAGTATATATATTTGTATTATAAATAACATAAAACCTATGTTCATATATACATACATAACAATCCAAACTAAATTGCTTTTCATCAATGTTTTGTTTCGTTATTTTACATTTTATGTAATAAAATGTAAAAAATTGAACAAAGAAGACAACAAAGAAATTAGTAGACAGAAACAATTCTTTCATCTGTCTATTGTCTACATTTTAAGGCTTGACGTAATATCTGAAACTTAGCGACAATACTGGCTAGTTAACTGACAGAGTTGGCCGACGACGAGTTTTGATAACTGGATAACACGTGTAATATCGGATAGCTATAACTGTTGGCGCACTCGATAATGGCGGACATTTATTGGATTAAGCCGTCTTAGTTGTTATTCTGAAGATGTTGTATTATAGAAGTGTATGATATTTGAGATAATTAGATAATTACGTAACAAGAATTATGGGCCGACAAGAATGAAGAACCAGTCGAGTGATAAGCCTTATTTATATATGAGTTCCAAATCGTTTTGCTATATCGGAAGGTTACACCTAGCAGAACAGTCAGTCGTAAAAAAACGTCACACGTAAAATACATGTACATTATTGTATATTATTATTATATATACAATAATGTACATGTATTTTAAGCTGCGTGCATATTGCACAAAATCCAGCCGCAGTGCAAAATTAGCATTGAGTAGTTTTAACGGTAATTATACGTGACATGTTACCGTGAGCCGATTGTTTCATTCGACGAACGAAAGTTAAAGGTGCGAGAGAGACAACGCTTGAATGTATGTTGTTGTTCTTTTCTAGCGACCGTGAATATATAAGTGAATATATAAGACATGTTTGACACTGCGAGCTCTCTGCACGCCCCGCTAGGAACCCGGCGTGATGGTATAATTATAGCAACTAATGAAAAGGCTCCCGTGAAATTGATTAATCAAGAACATGCAAACTTAATATCGTACAAATCAAACTTTGAACTGGTGACAAAGAAATGAAAGGTCTACGTTCGTATTGATCTTCAAGGATTAACACGATCAATCTTATTATTTAACTCATCGGGCAAGTCGGCAAGTTCGAAGTTAAACAAAATTTGTCGAATATCCACCAAGTTGTGAACGCAGCCAGAGTTTGAATGGATCTCAAAAGCTAGGAGTCGTGTCGCACAATAGCAGCGACAGAAACAATGGCGACTATCAGTTGGACGACGGAGCCTCTCGCGCCGTTTGATATTTATCTGTGAATCCATTACCGGCCGAGCCGCCGCCGCAGCCTCCAATCTCTTGTCATCTTAATATTAAACGCAAAATTATTTTTGAAAGGAATAAATGGAAATATAATGATCAAATTTTTGTGCTTCGCTTTTTTTTGGCTATAATACAGTATACAAATATTTTTTGTACCTAACCAGACATAACTAAAACTATATACATAACTAGAAACTGTCGTAGACATAAATGGCATTCTGGCATCTATTAAACTAGTTATTAATACTTTTTTAAGAGGAATAATCCTGTCATACTTTATTATTAGTATACCATCACGCGAGGTCTCCATCGGGATAAGTAGAAAGCACCGAGTGCTTTTTTGTTTTTTCAAACTCTACGTGTTTCTTCTACGTCCATCAGTCTCTTCATATAAGGCGCGAGTTTCCAAGGCCCTCGACTCTGTCATACGTCGTCTTAATAATCTATCAACGTTTCCGGCGCACGCAAGTGAAGCTCCCAATCGGCATGAGATTTTCATTTTAAATATAAAATAGAAAGAAAGACGGTCAAGGCCGTCAGACAAAGAAAACAATACGTCTTTCATTATGCTCCGTCTCCCTCCCCCGTAGCCTCGGGCCGAATGCGATGCTTACATTTAGAATGCGCCGTTAATTGCACGAGTGCTGTTTGAATAAAAACGTTATTACATTTCTCGTTCTGCAATTATTTTCATTTTTAAAAACGATGTATGAATATGTACTTTTTTAAGTTTAGCTCAGACGGTTTCAATAATTACTTGCTTTTAAAATAGATGCATTTGAAAAAGTTTTTATTATAAACGACTTTCAAAACCCTAGTTCCGATGCTTTTTAAGTTTGCATAATAATAACAGAGTTACTTAACGATACTATGAGTTTCTAATACCAATAGAAGCTTTTTCTCATGAAAAATAAACGCAGAACAAAGTGTATGAAGGTTTCGAGCCGTATATTGCTCTATATCTTACTGAAAGCAAAAAAATCCAATCCATTTGCTATGTACACCTGCTTACCGAGCGGCGCGCAGGGCTGCCTACTGACGTAGGGCTGCCTGCTGCCAATTTAATGTACTTATGCAGAGCTTCCGGGAGGATTAGATTTTCATGCGACCATCTCGGTACCTAATATAATTACTTAAAAGCTGCGTCGGTACCTGGAAACATTCCGTAATCTCTCACTTCTATAGTACTGTGTGATAATTATACAATTCACTATGTCCATATGAACTTATTGGAACATATTCATAAAATTATTATAGTTCAGTATCCTTGATTAAAACAAACAGCTTTTTAAAAATTTTAATGAAATCAAATCGCACAGACAATAATCACAGAGGACCTTTTAAAAAACCACCCGTAAAAGAGTGTAATGGTAAATGAATTATTTAATCGTCAGTAGCAGGCAACAAGTACCAACATTTACATCCTTCCAATGTGCTAGGGTCGAACAAAAAAGTTTCAGCATTAATTATTTTATTATATCTTTGTTTACTCTATCAACAAGTGACTGCCAGCCCTAGATCTGACAGAAAGATTACATGGTGAATATTTTACGAGCCCAAGTCTTGGAGAGGTTTACTTTTCAATTAGAAGTCGTAAAGCGATTTGAACAGTTCACCGCGGCTAGCGCTACTCGAGCGAAACGGCTACATCACCCTCTCTCATTTGTCATGATTCGGTGACATGACGAGAATATGGTTCTTATATTTTCTTTACATTTTACACGGGAAAAGCTTCATAGAAGGATCCAACGATAATAACTTCGTGGACTATAAGTAGCCAACGAGAGTATTGGCATAGCGACAGGGCGTTGAATAATCTTTGAACTTCATAGACATCTATGACTAATTAGACATATTAGTCACGTTGACAGGGAGATATTTGATTGGAGGACAAGCGTCAGCAAAACGCCGCAGGCGGGTCTCTGGTGAGATATTACACTCTCTAGGTATTATCACGACAAGATGTACTGCACTCTACAATATTTTTCCTTGCGCAACAACCAGTAAAATGCCGCTCAATTTATTAAACAGTTCTCGTTTACGTTAGTGAAAAATAAATGATGTTATACCAACTTTACGAGCGAGTAGTTAATTCAACTTCATAGTTCCCTGTTTTCTTTTCCATTCTTTTGTTTGGATCATTTATATTTATACTGAAAGCGGAAAAGCCCAAATGCTTTTGCACGATGTCAGTAATATAATCCATGTTATCGATGCTAAACCATGGCCTTAAGTACTAACTCTTGTCGGAAATGTCTTATCTGAAGAATTTCTGTCCGCTAGCATGTACTGCTAAAGCATGAAAATGATATGGATTTTGAGAACCTGTAAATATTCAATCATTCAATATGCCCTTTTTGCAAATTGTACGCGAGAATTTCTCGTCTTCGCAACGCAATAAGGACGGGTCCAATAAAGAATTCAATGTAAGGATCGAGAAGAGAAGATATGGCGGCATTAAAGAAGCCTTAAAATGCAGACTTCGTGGAAAATAGAGCCTTCGCGTTCAACAATACCGGAAACACTGGTGGCAATGAAAAGGCATATTCTAAATCGAATAACTGCGTGTCATTCCAATACCAACTCTACATACCGGAAATAGAGATGAGTATCGTATGACTTATAATGTTAGAGCTATAATGTAAAATGAAATGCTTGCTTTAGTGTTGCTATCATATGAATTCCAATAGTCTTTCGCAAATACTAAGAATAGTTTTCGCGCACAGTTAAACAGCTATATGTCGGTGAACCGTCTTTATGTTGCTTCATATTCATACGAAGAAAGGTTTCGTCGTCATTTGTAGCGACTGTTTATTTGAGCATTTGTGGCAACGCTACCTTCACTGCGTGTTGAATATAACGAGGTTGAATTTTTCATTCCTATCTGTGAAAATCTCTGAAATGTTCATAGCAGTAATGGTAACAGTGCGACATTCTTAAAATTGCAATACTTCATTCGACGAAACTAGAAACAAACGGACAAAACTAAAATAGCACAACATTCGAATTTGAGTACCCTCTTGGTCTAGTGGTTAGAGACCGTGATTACTACACCGGAGGTCGTGGGTTCGACTCCCACCTGGGACAAACACTGGTCTGGTGAGCATATTTGTTTGTTCTATGCCTAGGTGTAATAAAACTATACAAGTATTATATACATAGTATGTGTATCAGTAGTCTGGTCACCATTCATAGTACAGACTCTGCCTAGTTTGAGATCAGATAGCTGCGTGTGAAGGTTTCCCGAGACATTTTTAATAATAATAATAATAATTTCATTAAGAACACGTCGAAAGTGTTATGAAACGTAAAATTAATACTGTATTTATGATAACGAGTTTCTAAGGTTGTATTAATGTCCATTTTGTTAAGTTCTTATTGAAAAGTTACAGAAATGTTTATTCATTGCTATGAGCACTTCTCGTTGTGGTATGAAATGTAAAATCATGTCTATGAGATCAAAAAGAAAATCTCAAATAAAAGTTACGATCCACTCAACTATACATGAATATTTCATTGTAGTATCGTGTTAGAACAAAAGTCCTTTACGTGAGTCCACAAAGTTCAAAATATTATACTTCTATTATCTGACAAAAAAAGTAGGACATTATTTGCTATTTTTTACGAGTTAAATTACACGTGTTTACTTTTTCAATCAGAAGGAACTCAAAACAAAACGTAAAGGTAGATACACACTAAGCTGAAGTGATCCCAATAATACGTTAAAAACTTATCGCTGTTGGATTGCCACGTAATAAATAAAAATAAAAAAGTAAACCGCCTTAAATAAAAGTGATTAGATTTTCAAGTGGTAATTGGTATTTAACCGAATTTTAGGACTCAAGGTTAGTTCCGAGCACAACATTACAGCGACATTCAACTCGTTCCATGTAAGCCCCACGAGGCCGCGCTACTTGGAACAGGAATCGACCTATTAACTCGAACCCTCGGGACCAATTAACAAAACCAACGTACGGCGCACGTAACAGACGCCGGAAGCACCGATTACCGAGACCTGTGACCGTCACACGTACGTGAGAAACCAGAGGTCAAAACACACTGGACGATGAATAATGTAATTCTTTTACTAACGTATATTACTACACTTCTTTTTGACTTGCAACCCAGCTAATCCAGCGGTATAAAATTAGGAGTATTACTTGCCTGAAATTGACTTTTTTTGCGCGCCCTGATACTGAATAATGTTAAATAGTCAATTTTGTGTTAATATTAAAAAGGAAAGTAGCTTTCTGTTAATCTTAATCTAGCTAATAGATATCCTTGATTTGAAACACATCAGTAGAAGTTACTGACTGACAGACACACAAGCGACAGTGATAACTTCCTTATAATATGTGGAGAGCGTTCCGCGAGGATCAAATCCAATGAAAAGATCCCCAGAGCGAGGCGGTGGGAGGGATGCGAGGCTCGCTCTAAAGTGGTTAGCTTAAAATTAGCAAGCACCAAACTGAGATTTAAAGTGACGCTTCCCAAGATTAATTACAGCATGATAGCCTCTGGGGATGTTGCCGCCGGGCGAAATTGAGCTTTAAAGCTACGTAAATAGTGGTCGGTGTAGCGGTGTTAGCGGTTAGGAGGCTAACTTGAGAGATAGCTACCACCGCTACGTAGACAAATTGTGTGTACCTGGAGGCATCTAAGCTCGCTTGCATTTTCTGAATTGAAATTTCCTCGGAAAATGACAATGATATATTTAGTCCAACGCGGAAGTATATTTTACTTGGTAATTGTTATAGTTTAAGCAAATTGTTTCTCTGCTACGATCAGAGACTTACATATGGTCAATCTTGAGATGTGGTACATGTGGCTAGAACGTATCAAATGCAGTATTTCACTTTTTACTAATTATACAGTTAGCAGTATGTATATGGGTCGTGATTAAAATTTAATGTCAAATTTTTATTTCGGAAACATTTCAGGTTCCTCCACGAATATTGAAAACAGTTCAAATTAATGTACAAAAGTATCCACTTATATACGTAGTGTGGCAAGTTATATGGGCAGGTAGTCACATTTCATAACGTTCTAAAAAAGTGAAAATAGAAGTGAAGTTGAATTTATAACAATACTATTATGAATGTTGCCCCGCCACTGCATAAGCTGCTCAGTAAGAGTGTCGTAAAACATAGTTACCCAGCTACTATTTCAGCAAGTCCCCATAGTTCCAAACTCCCCGGAAACCCTAGCAAGTTGCGATTCTGACAACACTTGGCAGTTTCGAGTGGCGAACAGAACGCTCCCGCTGGCATAGTTCTAAAGCGAAGTTAATCGCGACAAGTATGACGAAAAGGTTCTAGAGGAACTGAACTGAACACACCCTTGTTATATTACTTTGACAAAAGGCAATTTCCTTAACTTACACTATTAATGTAAATGCAAAAGTTTGTATATAGTGTAATATATGGGGTACAAAAGTACTTGATGTATTCAAATTCAAATTCACGCAGTCACGAGTGGCCGTTCCCGCCCAGCGACATCTGTAACTAACCTCTAATAGGATTGGGACTGTTAGCGTGAATTGGTTCAGTTGAATTTAAATTTGAAAATTAATAGCATTAATCCAGGATAGTACTTTAGTATGACTGCTATTAGGAGTTCGTGTAATGAGTATATTTTTAAATAAACTAAATGCAGATGCTCTCTTCGAATTCATATCAGGTCATTTGTGATATTTGGACATTATTTTAAACATTGAATAAATGAAATTACACATTTTATTTGTAAAATGCATTGTAAAATGTTTAATTTGTTACTAGATTTTATAAAAATAGTTTATGAATTCGAATTTGAATGGGAAAAAATATATTTTCAGACCGATTTCAGTAAATTACATCGGAATACCCTCAAAAAGCTGGTTACGCGACTGCTTTTTTCCACGTAAAAATATAGTTTTCCGTAGCGCCCTACGAAAAGGTAAAAGGTAATTTATCGTATTGAGTTAGTAATGTAGCCACATATATTAGACTCGGTCACTCGTCCGCCATCTCCAAGGATTCGATAAGGATCAGTAAATCTAGCAGAACTGGCACGCCGCCCTAACGTAAATCATCTCCGGGGACGTTATGAGCTGCTTCCAAAAACCATTTCGTATCCGCTCACGATCCCGTCATAAAGCTATCGCGTCGTAAGGCTTCCTTCCGGTGTCATATTGGTTTTTACATGATACGACATGTGAAGCTCGATTACGTGTAAGTATGCAATTTTTTAGACGTCTTTATACGCATGGGTCTCTCCGGAGACTGTGGATAGCCTGGAGTTTTCTTTACCGCGCCGCTTCAATGGGGATTAGAGGCTAACTTGTAGCTCTTCTAGTGTTTCGTCCTTGTTTTTTCAACTCTTTTATTCCACAGCCGGACCCGAGTCTCTTCTAGTAAGAAGGTATTAAGCCTTTAGTATACCAAGCCGTATACTGGCATTATATAGGCAGACTGGAGTCGCTTCAGAAAACATTGTTTTATAATATATTGCAAAGTTCACCATGAAGTCAGTGATATTTAAATTATAAGCTATAAAACACACGTAAATTTGTAAAGTCAGAAGTGCGTGCCAGGATTTGAACCCTGACCCCGAGTGGGAGTAAGATTTTAAACCATTAGGCTATTGCTGCTGTCCATCTGGCGAAATCGCAGCAAAACGCTGACTTATTATATTCTATAAAAACTATTTTTATAAAGCGTGCTATAACACTCATTAGGATATCATACAAGTAGAAAACGTACCAACCTACCTTTAACTGAATATTGAACAGATAAAAACATTGAACCGAAATAAAACGCTTAATAAAGCCATTAATATCGCATTACGTCTGCATCTTCGGAACATGAAATGTTGTAAATTTTAATCACTCATAATAAATTGCGGAAATATTATATAAAAAGCTCGCTAGTTCAGTCATTTTTGTCTCTTGGGGAGGAGCATTTAGGGAGCATATTTGCTCGGCGTGAAAAATAAATCTTTGGAACGCAGACCTGGAATCACGTAAGGATAATAATTCTCGAGCAGAAACGTGCGAGAAATTAAAAAAACTGCCAATATCTAGGTAGTAAATGTGGGTATTCGTCGCTTATTTATTCGACTGTGCTGTTCGTATTAACGTATATCACGAGTATTACTAGAATTTACAGAAATCTTCTATTCTGCGACTGCGAGGTAACCTGGTGTAAGTCAGGTGCAGTCTGCGATTAAGCAAGCTTGTTTAGAGAGTGCTTATTGACTCTTGATTAGAACATTTTGATATCAAGTTATGATGTAATGAAGATAACAATTATCGACACAATTCCACGGCTCTGGTGCAAAATTACGAAATTTAATGCTTGCATTATGATAGCTAGACAGTAGATAAATATGGATATACACAGTATAAATATTTACGTTGATATTCTTATTACACTTACACAAAGAACAAATAAATGTGCTCATCACACAAATATTTGTAATGACTGAGAATCGAAGCGGCGATCTTCTATTTAGCAGTGAACATCTCTATCCAACGGACCAAAGGGACGGGTAGTTCGCTTTACTTATATGCATGTATAGAAACCCTTGTTCGTTAACAGAATAAACATTAACGAAACACTCGTTGTGTACCGCGAGAGGAAGGTCGGGGTCTTACACACCCGATTCCCATAAAAAGTCCATTATTTCAAAGTACATTATCATGCAGCGGGCCGCGGGACGGCGCGTAGACGCACGACTCGACAGCTCCTGACAAATTACATTCCGTGGCTCGAATCGTAACTATGATTAAATTGTGTTTCTTTCGCCACAAACAAGAATTGGGGAAACTTTGTTTGTTTGTAAAATGTTTTTGTTATTCTACTTTTTGGGCTCATCTATGCATATTAAAAGACCTGACTGACACCTTACCGCAGAGCCGAAGTTACTCCAGCTGGAAACGTGAAGTTTGGACAATGGATTTTTATGACATAACAGGTGAAATTTATTTGGCAATTAATGGTAGTCTTGAAAATCTTAAATTGGTAATAGATATTGTATCAAAAAATTTCGGCAAATACAGCTGGTACTAGTTATATACAGGTTATGTCATTTTGTAGAGATGGAGTCATTTCTTTTAGAATAGATAAGAATTGTTCTCTTTCCACTAGGTTATAGAATACAACACTTGAATAGGAAATGCAAAAATATAGTAACAATAAACAAGGCTACACATAAATAAGACAGAATAAAAAAAAATACTAACCCATTAATTGCTTGCATATATTTAAGGTCGCGTTGTGTTGTTACAGTCGCTACGAAACTTGTCCATTCGGCTACAAGTTCGCCGCGTACCTAACTCTTTGATGATAGTGAGACACAAAACAGTTGGTACAAAACAAAGAGCGTGGTGCGCCGCAAGTTCGGACATGCAAATTACTAGCGGGGAACAGTCGGTCGAAACTTCGGGGACCGTGTAGTGCGGGAACACGGAGAAGGTACGATAAGTTTATATTAGTACCGCTGAGCTAGTTTAAGCTGTTTAGAATTTTTATCGTATCCACAAAAATTTGCCAACTTTGGTGTTATGTTATTCCTATTTTGTTCTCTTCAATCTACCTTCTACCGAAGACGAAATAAATTCCAGGAGTCCTAATTAAAATTTCTGAAATAAGGAATGTTTAATAACGGATACTTTGTATGGGTTTCCACAATAACATGGCAAAATGTCACAAAACTCATTCAGTCTCATACATCAAGTATAACTGCTCGCATGTACTCTCTTTACATATATAGAGTAAGTAATAACTCCGTAGACGAACGTGGAAGTTGCTACAAAACAAACAATAGATATTTGCATCAGTGGAATGGCTGTTTGAAAGTTAAATAGGACAAATAGCAGAGGCGATAGGAAAGTTGGCGGTATGAGAACTGAGACTGATAGAGTACAGTTTAATTTAGTAAAGTATAGGTAGAGTTTAGTGGTGCAAATATCTGAGATTGCTTTTAATATCTGCGCTAAGTACTTGCTCCATTACAAGAAGTACTGCATTTTTAGTTGCTTCAAAATCGATAACCTACTAAAATTCTTTTCTGTTCAAAATTGCTGGTAAATATTAGTATGTGTCATCGTAATAAGACATATCCCTCTCGAAGGACCAATTTCTAGGTTAGACTTCAGACAATTAGCAAAAGATTTCGTGACGATGTAACTGACTGTTTAATGGTCAATAAAATAGTCACTCTGTTCACTTTACAATGTTTATTAATGGAATGATTTAACCTATTTGCCTTAAGCACTAATGTGAAAGGTAATTTAATTGCCCTTATGAACAGGGGTTTATAATAGTATAACCGATATTTATTCAGCAATACGAGTCGATGTAGTTAATTTGTGTTACATTAATTCAGTCTCCACTCAACTCGAAATAATCATAATTGAAAGCTAATTGTAGCTAAAGGTAATGATGTAATGATTTCGCTGAAATTTATCTATCGTCTATATAACATTTGCACGGTGAGAAATCATCGCTGCTAATAATAGATGTTCAATATCCGTGTTGTGGATAGTTGCGGTTTGAGGATTTATAAAATGAATTGACCGGTAGACACGTTTTTCATTCTTCAAAAACAATTTCATGAAAGTGTGAAAGCTGATAAGAAGAAAATCAGTAACGAATGATATTTATATTTTTAACAATGAATCATTGTTATTGGCCGATTGAATATAACGGAACCAGCGACCTTTAGCGCCGAGTCCCATCAATACCCAGATAGGTGATCGATGTTGGAAGCATTTACTCAATATTCAAAACAAATCTTTACCTTTTAAACATCATTTCAATTGGCAGCGTCGTTATAATATGTAATTTTTATATTAATTTTTAAAAATATGTAATTAAAAAGAGTCGAGAAATATAATCATAAAATAAATCCAGTAAAAAATTAATGAACGATAATATTATGTAAATATTCGAGTGAACTGGAATAATGTGAAATATTCAAGTCTTTAAGTATATTGAAATGAATACTCATTTATAAATACCTATTTATGCGATTCCGCACATAAGTTCATTCAGGCATACCTGCAACGAGAGAGAAAATTATTAATATATTTCAAAACGAATTGGGTAATATTTTTCTTTCTCGAGTCTCAGCTACACTTCACTATTGGCATTTTAATTAATTTTAACGCAGTTTTAATATATACGAAAATGAGCGCGTCGCAAATTAAGGACGTGAAGTGAAGTGGTTTCCCACTTCGATGATGATATTTAAAAGTAAGTTGTTTAATTTTAAGTAGGTAAATATTGAATTTTTAATTTAATACCTTTTCAAACATCTAATCATTTGTAATAATTAAATATTGTTTTTCACATAAACTAGTAGTTGTGACAACACACATTAAAATTAATAAGCTATGTTTTTTATTTTACTATATTTCATAAGGTACTTTATTATTATCTGTAGTTATAAGTCAAAAACATCTATATTTGTATGCTACACTCCGGTGTTCCTAGCTTCAGAGTTACGACGCCGTTACGTCGTAGCAAGCATTAGTCGCCTTGTCGTAGACGGTCTACGAGTGCGCTGTAGACTTTATGACTACAATGCACTTTGTGGGATAGCTACGACTGTGACGTAGGAAGTCTGAATTTAAACACATGTGACAAAATGGTGTATGTTCTACTTGGACCCATTTGTCACCCCTAGTCTGAGAAGCTGAATTAAATGTAATATCTCCATCACAAGACCTCTTATTATTCCGCTGTAGAATATTAGTTTGTAAAGCTGCCTGCAAAAGTCAAATCTATTTATCAAATGTTTTACCGTTGTTGCGAATCATATGTTCAAATACATAGTGGTTTGAGTTACATAGCTGTTATGTTGAATATAGTCTCGTATAGAGTGAAGTACTATTACATTTGCATAAATAAAACTCTATTTGTTTCCGTTTTTCTTAAAATAAACCCGTTCGTAGCACAATAGTAACGTAGATGTACGCTGCTACGTTGCACTACGTGGCTAGCTACGGTAGCTTCGGGTGGCTTATATTTGACTCTGATGTTAGTACCTCATAAATATAAAACATTATGGGAGTTGTTGAGTAGTTTGAAGAGACTCGATTTGGTTCTTTAAGTAAAATAGCGCTAAAATATATTGTAATATTAACGAGTTGGATGTTTCGTGGCTGTCTTAGAAAATATTATCGTACTTCCATAACAAACTAAATATTATAGCGTTATTAATAATAACAAATAATTGTAGTGTACTCCAAATAAATTAATTTTAATAATGTTAATTTGACATCTTACGAGGTAGCACTAGCGCGTAGCAACTACTCTACGAATAGCTTCAATCTCATTACTCATAGTTGAAGCAATTAAAATTATTACTATCACGATGGCTGTTATGTTATATAATGTATATTAAGTACAATATTCTGAGTTAG
This sequence comes from Agara michaeli, assembly GCA_018245675.1. Classification (NCBI taxonomy): domain Eukaryota; kingdom Metazoa; phylum Arthropoda; class Insecta; order Lepidoptera; family Hesperiidae; genus Agara; species Agara michaeli. The sequence continues at coordinate 3,917 of DWDX01001525.1, read as the reverse complement.
CTGGTTTATTTGAACAAGTTTCTGACAGGATGTTAGTTAAATTGTATTGTTTGTAGAGGGAAGTTCGTGATGAAATTTAATAATAACTTTAATATCTATAATGCAAATTAAACTAAATACTAATCAATAAATAAATATTTACTATATATCCATAATTGGTTGCATATTTCTCTTTCCACTACTAACAGTTTAATTAATAGAAGAAGCCAATTATTAATCAATATATTCTATGTTTTATTAAATGAATACTGCCAAAACAATACATATTATATGTTATTTTTTAACATGATCATATCCGAAACATATTATACTATCTGTCCAATGGCATTTTATTTTTGCTCTAAATATGCAGTTTACGATTTTTATGACGGTTCTTTAAGACGGGCGTGAGAGGGTATTTATCACGTACGCACATCAATATTGGATATCGTATGGGAGCATATGGAACCGTGCAACTCAAACGCGCCACTTAAGCGAATGGAAAGCCGGCGACTGCGAACAGTTCGCTGGTGCTATGACTAAAATTCCATTACGCTATCCGCAGTCCGCAGTGCTGGAATCCATCCACTCGCCATTAAACCGCACTAAAGCTAGCGGATCAAGCAAAAGCATTTTATAGCGACCGCTGAGTGCTTCTCCACCAGATTGTATTATTACGAGCGGGAAGTTTAGGATGCGTTTGGAAGTAAAAAGTCGTAAGGTGTTATATTATATTGTATGACGTCACAACTACAGACAAACTAATCATGTGACAGAGCGTAGTGAGCCGAAACGGTATCACGTGCGCGAGTAATTAATAAATACAAATTTGTTTATTTTATATCATCATTAGCTTCTTACTGTTCAATACTTTTATGATTGATAACGACGTTTGCCTGCGTGTCACTCGGACATAACATACTCTTAGCTTGGCTTAGTTGTTCCTTTGTCCCGAACTGTTCCATAAAGGAAGCAAAACGTTTTACAATCCCAGCGATTTACTTTCATTTAGTTCGTAGCCCGTCAGTAATATAGTTTAACTTCGTCATGTTTATTACGAAAAGTACATAACGATAAGTTAATTTATACTCAGACACAGAACCGATACCTCATTAGGATGATTATGTTTAACCGGGTAGCTTGGCGGTGGCTGCATGCGCATGTCGTGTCATGACAAAGTGTCATTCAAAAATGTCATTCCATTATCGCGCTCGTGATAGCCCCCGGCGAAGTCCTCGGCGCACTAAATCCGCAGATAAAGTGCTTTATCGCCGCGAGCTGACGGACGGTTCTAAGTGCTGTCGAGAAGTTCCCGCGATATGACTATGAACTCGTAAATCTCACACGTTTACTGGGTACGTGGCCGACCTTGAATGTGGCTTTTATTTTATCTTCGACGAATTTTATTAGTAGCGACGTGTGACTTGATAGTTTAAGAGGCTGTACAGACTATGGTGCCAGTGGTGCAGTGGTGCTCGCTGTCGCAGGGTTACCTATATGTAGCTGTAGCACTTGAATGGAACCTTTATTCATTACAACTTTCTAAAACGATTGTGCATTGTCGTCGCGAAACATGTATTCATGGTAAAACGCGAGAAACAGCAGCAACTTTAGTGTTTAGCACATTAAAAACATTGCTGAAGTTATTAAAACCCATGTAATTTTCTACTCGGTTCCCATAACGCTTCACCATATAACTCGTTTTTATATCGCAGAACTTTCTACCGTTACCAATATGTATCTTATTTTCAATGAAATAGTTATTTTCATCGCGGAAAACCTAATTGAATTAAAAAAGTTCTTGAATATATTAAAAACTGGGAAATATACTCAATACTTGGAACTTCACATTGCACTGTAGTAAAGCTACTTTATTGCAGTTAATTAGCTCCAGTGGAAAGCGAACAAAGGGCGTTCGATCGCCGCGTTCGATAGCGAGGTTGCCACTGTGCACTCGACCCAAATACAAAGAATGAATCGAATTGGAAATAAAAAAGTCATGTGAATTTAAACAATGATTTTGATGAAACAGCGACGTCGCATAATAACACTGCGCTTGCGTTCGATTATTACGTCGAGAGCGCCAACGAGCCGGCACGAGAACGGAAAACATTTTTAATATTCCATTTCATTTCACAGGTAAGATTAAGCGTTTTCAGATTAAATATCACTTGCTATTACCTTGAGGAAAAACTTTTGAAGATAATTATACGACTCGCTTTTCCCCGTTGTATTTCGTTACAGTTGTGCACGGTGAGAGGAGGTAAGCGTCGAAACAAATAAAAAAGGTGCATTACACTTTTTCGAAATATGGTCGCAAATGACCGTCCTCGTGAGGTAATCTTGTCTTTCAGAAGCCCTGATTGCGATTAAGTAATGCTAATGATTTTTGTAGTAATTCAATAAAAATATATTGGAAACACGCGATGTATTAAATTGTAAATCCGATACCGCATTCTAATTTCACGAAATACTAAAGCAATTTCATTTAATTGGAAACCAGATACTCGGCAGTACTGCACAGAGCCGAAAGTTGAACGCAATATTTCCGCACGCCGCTATTTCAAATTTAAATGATATTCGAATTTGTATATGAAACGCTTAGTAATGAAACCGAGGATTTCAAACTGAAACATGTCACGACGCGTGATTGCGGTATTAACGACTGTCGCATAGAAAGCGAGTAGCGAGAAATGAAAAAAAGCAATCCGTTCCTAAGTTATTACAAATTATTGATAGCTTTACATGTTGACGCTATGCTAGTTCTTAAGCTCACAATGCGTTTTCACTGATATAACATTCAGATTTAGTCACAGTAACACAAATACTTAAAAATGTCAATTCCTTTCTGGTAAGCACGCCAGACCAAGAAGCCAACTAATAACACACACGACAGTCACAGGGTTGAGTGTCATTTACAATTACTGAACACAAACGATAGTTTTCCGGATGAATTTGCATTTGAGGCTTTCCCGCAGCGCTATGACTCGAGACTTTTGACGAAAGGCGTGAAAAGATCTCTCTTTCAAACTGGAACACATTGGCAACTCCTCTGATATTCCTCTGATATCCGATTCCAAATTAGGCAATTGAATGCGTGTGTTATGGTAACCGAACAGCTGATCAACATACATACAACATATACAAAAAAATACTTGTATAGATATTTTTATTACTCCCAGACACAGCACAAACAAATGTGCTTACCACACAATTGTTGATCCTGGTTCGTAATCGAACCCACGAACTCCGGTTTAGCGGCCAGGGTCTTTACCCACTCGACCTCGAGGCCAGTCAAATAGTCAGAATAAAAAAATCTCAACTTTTCGCTTTCGATGAGACAACTACATAAAGCGCTGGTTATTGGATACATTCCGTTGAAATAATATATGTGGATGAGTGGATGACTTCGCATGTTACGGATTAAAATTTTTGTAATTCCCGATATATTGTGGTAAATAACTACAGAACACTGACATTCAAGGTATACGTGAGTTAAAGTAACGCTCATTAGTACAGCGTCGATATTCTATTAACTATTATTTTTCTCTAAATATACGAGCATAATGTTATTCGTATTGTGTTGAGTATGTGTTTGTTTTAATTATAAAGCCTAACATCTTCAATAGATTAATGTACTACGTAAATTAAATAATGTTGCAGGACTTACTCTTTAAATTCGCAACCGATCATGAAATTATCTGATAGTCCTTTCCCTATATCTATACAAGGGTAAGAAGTCTCTTATCCTCTATCAAGGGTAAGAAGAGAAAAAAATCTTAAATTGTTGTTTGACCCTTTTGTTGGTCCACTGCTGGACCGGGTCTCCTCTCATAGAGAGAGATATTTAGGCCATAGTCTACCACGCTGGCCAAGTGCGGATTGGTAGACTTCACACAGCTCAGAAAATATTACATAATTTATAACATCTCTAAGGT
>DWDX01001524.1:0-18320 GCA_018245675.1 Agara michaeli | reverse complement strand
AACATCACGCTACGACTAATAGGAGTGGAGCAGCAATGAAAAATGTTGCAAAAACGGGAAAATATTTCTTTTTTGAGGGCTTTCCTTCAATAAATAAATTATTTTGTTACACTTTTTTTTTTTCATATTATTATCATTACTATTTTGAAGACGCGGGCGAAGCCGGGGTTAACAGCTAGTCTGAAATAAACAGTCATAGCTTAGTGGTTTAGATTACAAAGTTATGTCGTTTATAATGTCGTTTTAATTACAAAAGTTAGTAAATTTCACGATTACAATAATTTTATTGGCAATGCAACCTGTTAATATGATTGTTAAGACCTATCAAAACCTTCATTACAAATGAGGATCGAAAATCGAATCGAAAACCATAATGTAAACCACAACTTAGTTAACATGTCACATCAGTATTTCGAAATGTCACATACGCGTAATGCGCACGAAAAAATCTAGACACAGCCTCCGCAAATCTTTATTAGAACGCCCACGCTTGAACTTTTTAACAGAAAATAAGGTCAGACACAGGCGTTTTTGCAATACACATTCACTGTTGTGTCTAGGCTTGTATACGTATAACAATCAGATACAAACATTGAATATATTATGTTAACGTGACCAAATCATTACTTGCCGTCCAACAACCCCTTTGTTAACTTACGAACAATACCTAAGTTGCGAAAAGCGACGATAATTTACTGAATTTGATTTTCGTAAGCAGATGCCATGGCATACCGTTTCGCGGTAATTTTTCTCGACGGCAGCTCGATAACTGTCTGCTATTACGGTCAGTACGGTTACATTACCCGCTGGCTAAATTGGTACATGTTTGAGCGTTGTGTTGAGGAGGTAATAGTTATGCAGCATTGTTAATTGATCTAGTTAGTACGCGGGTGGTCTAGGAGCTTGCTTGACCAAGATCATGGCGCAACAGTACGATGGTCGATTAATTGCGCAATCCGTTCTCATGACAGATAGCTGGCTAACTCTAGAATGTCAGAGCAATTGGGAAAACAAACAATCAGTTCGCTAATAAACTGTAGCGGCGAATTTACGAAACAAACGTTCCGGTAGTAATTTTAAAAGGCACTTATTACATAAAATAACGTATAATTTCGGTAACCAGTATAAATCAGTTTCAAAAGTCCAACAGGTATTTAACAAATCTGATGCCAGTGAGTTCAACATTCTACAAAGCTATTACTAGACACAAATAGGTTGTGCACTTGTACATATTTTATATTCTCCATATATATATATATATATATTTAAATCGATCCAACAAATGGTATGTATTTTGAGATATAATATCACTTACAAGCACTGTATTTGAGCATCATGAGGAAGACTTCACACTTTGGGTTCTCCGTAATGCTCTCTAAGATATGAATTCTGCAAACTTGCATTTGAACAGCCTTGTAGTCACAGCTTTACCCCTTCTCATTCTTAAAGAGATCCCGACACCAACCTTGGAACGATTATATCCGCGCAAGGATTCTATTATTACAAATACAAAATACGATTACGTTCTAACAAAGTCCTGAACTGCAACAACGTTCGAAAGTGGTCTCATTTGAAAGCAATTGTAGTGTGGGAACAGAGTCTTATGAATTATTTGTAATGTTATTAATATAGCGAGCTGATTTTTACGTGGAAATGCCCTATCGATCAAAAATATTCATACGCAAGTGTAAAGTTAGCTCAGTATGAATCGTAAGTGACAAGAATTTATCAATATTCATTTAATAAGCCGCATACGACTGCGTCACGGCCCCAGTGCTGATAGATAACAGTTGGTTTCTACGAAAACATTAGTCATGTGTTACCACAATATTCCCCAACATTACGACATCCTTATCCTGAACTTGTATTGAACTTGGTGGATCCTTTGAAAACGAGTAGCAAAAGATTTTTGTTACCAACCGTTTATTGTTTGTACTTTATTATTAATCCTATTAATATCATATTTTATTAATAACATTAAATGGAATTATTCAGCATACCAATTGAAAAGAATTTTTATTAATTATCGAAGCTAACGATGTAGTATGAGACAAGTTGCTGGTCTGCGAGCAGAGGTTTCCAGGTTCGATGCCTGACCTTGTGAGTTGTGTATCCATAGTATCCAAGAAACGGATGACTAAATAAGCGTTATTTACTAAATTTTGTTACGTAATATTTATAGTCATAATAAAATAAATAACGGCATGTGTAAATCAATGTAACACACCGTGTTCTCGACAGTTAAAATGGAACACCTTACATAAGAGAAAATACCACAATAGTTTTAATTCCGAGTTCCCTCAGGAAGTACAAAAATCTGCTTGACCCGAGTGCAGTAGTTGATTTCATAAAGGGCGTTCCCCTCCACAGCGCTGGAGGTGGTGAAAGTCATAGCATAACAGCGATTGACGTTCGAACCGCATTGAAAACGCTAATTTTGTTTTAAATATTATATTACACACTATTCAGCATACAGACTTCCTTATCTCCAAGATCAATAAAATTATTACATAATTCTACTTTTCAAAACATTATTAGAATCATGCAAAATTATATATGTTGAGTTGAGTAATCGCCTCACTTCTCAGTGCAGCTATGTTGACAATTTATATTCAAGCGATTTCTCACACGCATTGAAATTTAAATCTAGGTATACTTATTCAATCAGATGGAAGTGTATGTTTGTGATATTGAAATAACAGCTCTATATTAAATGCATATGAAAGTATACGGTAGTTACAACAGAGAGTCGTTTATTAATTTTTTATCGATCTTTCTGTTCTTTCCGGCTAACCTTCGAAACGATTGCACCGATTTTGATGGGAATCTTATTGGCAGATAGCTGATGTTGTAAGGAGTAACTTACGAATTTTTATTTTAAATTTTATACATTCATTGGTATTTATGTTATATTTGATTGCCAACTGAAAACTATTCCACGCGGTTGAATCCACAGACGCATTTGGTCTGCGACATAATCGCCGTCCTCCGCTGCTCTGCTCAGCCACGTCGCCACACGCTAGTGACCACCAAGAATTTTATCTCAAATTAAACATTGTTGAATGTGATAATAATAATGAGACTATATTTTTAATAAGCAAAAATAATATATTATAAAATTCATGAACCCGCTTAAAATCTACGTAACATATTTAAAGGTGCATTGATATTATTTTATTGTTACTAAAAATCAAGTTTCATATGGCTAAGCAAAAGAGTGAAAATTAGTATTTCAAATACCTACATACTTAAATATGTTCATGACGTTTTAATACTTACCGAACGGTTTCATTATTAAATAAATTGAATTGAAACATTTTTCGGAACTAAGTATGATAAGGATCTTTCTATGATTTCTCAGTTAGTCTACTTCCTTTTGTTCGTACATCGGGCAAAAACTGATAAACAGAATTTAGCCTAACTCGGCGTGATGGTGTTGCTTTATGCAGCGGGAAATCCGACCGAGATTCCAATGCCAATCGAAGGAAAACCGTTTTTGTGAAATACAATTTCATACTGTAGTGTTTTTTTCCTGTTGGAAAAGGAAATAGAGCATCTTCTCTACAATTTTTCATTCGTATGTTCGACGGATTTTAAAGAATCGTTGCTATCATGAGCCTTCTTCATATAAATACTATGTATATAACTTTTGTAAGTATATACAATCCCTATTTTATTTGTTCTTTAAAAAACGTGAACAATAAAGACGCCTGGACAAATATAAATGTTTTCGTATCTTCTTAAAATTCACTCAACCTTACTAATAAATGATGTCAATAATGTAAATAAAACCAATTATTGTAATCTATATTAATTGCTTATTTTTCTCGTATAAATTAGGAAGTCCTAAATATAAAAAAATGGTAAACTTTTTTTTATATATACCTCTAATCTTGAGGTCAAAATGTAATTCCAATAATTTTTATTACGTCGTTTTTTATTGGTTTTGCTTTGCCGCTTGCTACTTGTAGTGTTAAAAACATTGAAAATTGTAATCTTATAATGACGTTCATTAAAATATGATGCTACTTTAATGTGATTATTTTCGGCAGAAATTAATTAACATCATCTTGATAAATTGAAAAAATATTTTGAAGAGCATCTTATTTATTGGAGACTAAACGCAATATGGTGTTGCGTTTAGCGTAAGCCGACCGCTTAAACCTTGTACTATTCAACCCTCCACGTAACAATTACATAAAAATGGCGTTCACATCGTACCGTCGGCCGCGTTTCCTCTTCGATCGTGTAAACTTTCACGAAATCAAACAAAGAAATAGCGAGGTTCATTTACATCATTCCCACGCGGACAAAAGAATGACCCAATCCGTTTGGCAACGAACGATGTGTTACCCGAAATCCTCCGGTCACGGTCCGTGCAGCGACATGTGACCGACGATTGGGAATTAGACTTGACCTTTTTTTATTAAAAACAATTGCTTCAAAGGTAATTTGATAGGTAAATAAAAATAGATTCGATTACTTCAAGTTTTAGTTGTATTACTTTGGTCTTCTGATATGTATAAACCAATGAACGACTTGATACTTTTGAAACAAGCTCACCTTGAATGTGAATTTTGGTTTAAAATATTCAGTATGATAATTTAGGGAGTTCAACTGGTAAAACCCTTAAGCGAGTAGATATGAATGATCGTGAAAATAAATATGTTATACTAAGGATACAATTTAATCGTTGAGGCGATTTGCGAAGTTAATTCTCGGATCTAATTTGAATAAATGTAATATAATGTCGAAATGTACAATGATTAAAGTTACCAGAAATCCTACTAATACGGACACGGTCCGCGGAGCGCCATGAGAGAGCTGAGAACCGAAATGCCTTGACCTTTTTACTAGGTGCCATTATCTGTCACGGTAATACATTTAATAGAGATAATTTTATTAATGATTAATACTCGTCTTTATTGCATTGACACTTGTAACACTTATTTCATATTGATTCAAATGTAACGACGAAAAATTCTGCAATACTATACATATTTCTGATTTCATTGAAGAGTATTTTTAGCATCTATATCGAAACAATTATTGTCCTTGTTGATGATTTATTTATATTTGCTCTTACCGTGCTACTTATTGATGATCGATTTTCGCAAATGTAACTTAACTACGCTTTATATTACTAAAAGTTCGCCGGTCTTATTTAAATTTTTAATCTCACAACTATTTATCTAAAACAGCAAATAGTTACAACAGTGTATAATAACACGAATAACGACTGGAATATTTGACTAAAACGGGCCTCATTTACATTTAAAAAATGCAATAAAGGAACTCAGAGTGACAGTTGATAAATAAGTGTCGTAATGAAGAAAACAATGGCTCAAGTACTTTCTAGTCGCGCGTGCGACGCGGTCCCCCCCTCTCCCTTTTTCCCGCTCCCTTCCCTCATCGATGGAGAATAGGAACGCTGTCCACGGTGAAAGCCTTTGACCCCACCTACAGGGCTTGTTTGCCACAAATTGCATTTGAGGCAGTTTTACATACCTCATTGCTTCAGTGTAGGATATTATTGAAAATTTTAATTAAATTAAATATGAAAGTGAGATTTTTTTATTTAAAGTAATTACAATTGTTTTTTAACCAACCACAAAGTGATAGCCAACTTACTACCGTTTTTTAAATTGTACTAATTTGACTAATGCATATATAGATAGATAGATAGATCGTGATGTTACGTTTTAGATAGATATTTGCTTAAATAGATGCCTAATAACAAATGACAACGTAACAAATGTTTGTACTTGACTTTTCTTCAACATATCATCAATCTGATTTGAGGTCTTCTTGAGTTAAAATATCAAATTATTTATGTACTGACTGCGAATAATAAATCGATGGTTTAATTACTTAATATTAATATTTGTACGGCTGTCGAGTACAGTGATTTTATATATTTTTAATGTCTATGTTGTACGCGTGATAGTTAATAATTTGATTCGATTTGATATAATCAACATTTTTAACGTCGATAGCAACATCAATTGTTATTACCGTTCGGTACACTGCGATCTCGTCTCGTCATAAATAACTGAGAACACATTCGAACTAAACACAAAGTCACATACAAAACTTTGTATATTAATTGCATACGTTTAGATGAATTCTACGGAAATCATAGTCGAGATGAAACGCAATGAACGTAACGGTATGTAGTTATTTATATCTATCAGGGACCGACCGTTAGGTATGTAGCTCGCTACGTCACGAAATGGTAACTAGACATAAGGTGCAAAATTATGTAGGCGTTTAAATAAACAGTTTAACAAAAGTAGCGAAACATTCAATATTCATACTGTAACCTTTTAGTAATGATATGCATTTTTATTATGGACGCATTAAAACATTAAATTTCCCTCATAACTAGTGTCTATATGTAGAAAATTCCTTAACCGATCAACTATACTTATTACTTACCGTCAATCTAGCAATCCTTTTACTATTAACTTGATACGTAATTTAATAAATATTTTTTTATTAGCAGTAATGTACTTAATGTCTTCAGTGATATACAACAATTGCTCATTGCTAGCGACAAACTGCACACTCTACATAGATTTTACGTATATGTGTATGTATTTATATAGAATGTAATATATGCCATTAATTCAATTACATACCATATGTCTAGTACGCGTGAAGATTGATTTACAATGGTCTCACTTCTGTATCGCGAAGTTTTAATGAAGGCTTTCAAGAAGAACTATTCTTAGTAACCAAATACAAATCAGCGACTGTTCTAGTGTTAGCGCGATTATTTAACATGGGATTGTGGGCGTTCGGTTGCGAGGTTTAATATTATCAAGAGAAAACTCGCCAGCAATATTTATATCTGCAGTCAGAGAACCGCGCTCGCGTTGCTCTACCGGTTTGAAGGATGAGAGCAAGTGTAATTAGTGGCGCAAGATGCATTTCGTCTAGGTCTAGGGCATCAATGCACCTATAATATTTAAATAAAATAATTTCATAGAACGAAGTTAATTATTAATCATCATCAAGACTAAATCATCTGCTTCACATCCTCGTAAAGATATGGCCGCCATAAAGTTAGGTCTTTGGCAGCATATGTCCCACTAAAGGCGACAGGTTTGAGCAGTTAAACAGTACAATAGCAGCTTTCCGTACATAACAGTGATTTTGCCTTCGCCATGTTAATTCATTAAAATTTGTTAAACAGAACTTTTAAAAAACAATTACTCAAAAAAAACCTTTTGAAATTTATTTTCGTATATCATGTATTGTAAACTACTTTGCGAAAGTTAAGTGCACGATAATGCGAAATACTTATCATGGTTTCCGCATTTCAGCGAGTTCGTTAGAGTAAAGGGCAGGAAGGACAAGTTGTTCTTGTATTTGTTACCTAAATTAGACAAAGCTAGCGAATTTGAAACACGATAAAGACACGAAACGGCTGTACGGAATGGGCTGAGGCTCGATCACAGAACACGGAAGAGAAGAAGAACCGCATTTTGGTACTAAAATAAAATTAACTCCGAAATAACAAATGTTTAGAGTAAAACGCCCACAAGCAGTTACATTGAGAGAACGAAAGGATTCTATTACATGTAGATAAAATAATTACGTGTTACATTACGTGTGTAAAATTTCGTCTTAACCTTTGATATAACAATAGACCAATTTAATCATCGCCTCCAAACAATCTATAAAATGAAACACTACATGAAATGACGTTTTCTACAAATGAATTCGCACATAACACTTCTATTATATTGTAAGCGTGTATTGTATGTAAGTGAAACACCGCGCCGTGCTCGCTTTGGCGAGGTCGTCCGATCCCGTTCGGCGGGACGGGTCGGGGTAACGGGCGGCTAATGAGAACGGAGCGGTTCAGTTATGCAGATGCCGATTGTGCACAGGCCGCGTAAAGCCCGCGCCACACCGAGTCCGCCCGATTTGCTCTACATAGCACCGAACACCGCTGCTGGCTAACACGCTGCTCGTTTTGGTTACGGAACACATACCGCAATCGACATGTAACGTCATTATCGAACATACTTTTATCTATGGCATCGAATAAATAAAAAAAAGTCAAATGAGCAAAAATATTCCGACGTTAATGATATTATGATAATTAAAATGATACCTATTTACACCGGTAAATATCACTAAAACGCGCAATGGATCAACGATTATCGTTATTGCTGCGTATTGCATGTAGCGTAACACTAGAACTCATGATGCCTCGAGCGGCTTGTGTGCGTAAACCAAAGACAAATGCACAAACATCCAAGTTCTATACAGACAATAAAAAAAAATGATAATTCAGATGTAATAATAAGAATAATAATATTATATTATGGGACCACTTCAAACGCAACTGTCTGAACCCAAATTAAACAATATCTGCTATGGTAACCGAACCATATGTACATAGATAATTTTACAAAGCAAATATTCATGTTTGTCACGCAAATATTTGTCCTGGATGAGAATCGAACCTGGAAGAGCAAGCCAGTTAATCTACTCTTTATTGCGCACGCACTTTATTACATAAACAATTTTGTGCTTATTTACTTGTGACTTTAGTGTACACAATACAAGGTTGTTATGAACTATGATGGAAGACAACTGAACCAATTACTACTGCATCAGTTGGTGTGGATGTCACCGAAGCGCGACTGCGATGTTAAGCAACCGACACAATTCGTGTCCGCCTTCACGGCTTACTGCCCGATCACCAGCTTCGTCGCTGCTGTAATCAATAAAGAGAATCGATAAACAATTTGGAAATATTCCTATTTTGATACTAAATTAACTTAGGTTTCTACTTGCCACTAGACTTAGGTATGCACTTCCGCTTTGCGAACACGCTTTTGATGTATAACAGGCGGTCGTGACCTGCGACAGTGCTGGATCAACTGCTGGATAAATATGAACGTTCTTCGATTTCTTCCACTAAAATCATGGTAAATGATAAACACCTTCATACGCCCGAGGGCTTACTCTCTTCACTAATTTACCAAGAACGTGGCAAAATCATTGTCGCTTCAAATTCCTTACATTCAAATGAAGTGTTACATTGAAATGAAAACGTTTAACCATATTGTAGGCGTGTAAAAACAAAGAGGCGATCAAGTCCAATACCGTCTTGTCCCCGCTTGCTCACGGCCCGCACAGGGGATCGGCGCGCAGGGAATGTTCCAGTGACTAATCGGCGAGCCACTCGCGTCTCCACTTGCACTCAACACTGTATTTTATGCAACTGACTTGGTAACTATGTCCACTGTCGACTCATTCGCGTATATTTTTTCTGAATACGCGAACGCAAGGCGTAATATTTTTTATGTTAATAACAGCAAACTCTACACCATCTGATAAGGCATGCGATAGTTTTGTTTCTTTGCGAGATTTATGTGTATGGTTCAGATAACAATTAGAAATTTCTCACAGTTCAAACGTGTAAGAGACAGCTTACGTATTCTAAGATACGTTTTTCTTATTCTGAGGATTCTGTCTAGAACTCTAATCGACAGCACCGTGATTCCATGGTCATCGGTAAAATTGGACAATTTCTGGACTGAGACAATTTCTGGTGATGGCTGATACCTTTGCAATAATCGACTACACTAACAGAACTAGAAAAACTAGCAGTTGGAAAACTTCCAACAAATGTAATATAATCGTACCCCGTGTTGTTCTTAATAACGCACCTATAGAAGTTTTTAAGTAATTTTTCATCATATTTTCAAACGAACTATAACGTTAATTTGTTAACATTTGTTCTGGCCACTTTAATTTGATTATCTTAACAGATAAACAACAACAAAAAGCAAAGAACAAAAAACCGGCTCGTGGAAACAGTTTCCCACGTCCCGCTTGACAGATTGCAATGTCACCGAATGTGATTTTAGATTGTGGCGTAAACCTGCTACCCTACTCGGTGTCAAAAGCGAACCGCGAAACTAAAGCATTTAAATGCTAAAAGTAAACTAATTAATCTCTGCTCCAACTATAATAGTAGCCGCACGCTTATAATTTTAATTAATTCAATCTATTTGTTTCTATCGCCTGCCATAAAACACAGTGAGTATTCCAGTAAACATTAAGTATTGATATATATGCATATTTATAGTTTCATCATCAGAACTTTATAGTGCTTAAAGATAATTTTGTACAGAAACTCTAATCAATTTAATACACAGCAATTGAAAATTCATAAATCAAAACCCAATTACATTTCCTTTCCAATCATAAACGATTCTACTTCCCTGTAATATTAGTAAAATGCATTTAGTTCATACACTCGAATAGCATCTAGGTATTGTTATTATTGCGTCGAGGATAAAGGCACGTGTATATAAGCGATTTATTTGAAACGGCCGGCCTTGAAGAAAGCCGTTCAAACACAAATATGCCGTCAGTATTGGCAAGCGTGACTAATGACAAATGAATGTATAAACAATAATTGAGCAGTAGACACAGTATGTGTCCGACGGATCTGAACTGGAGCCCCTACTACGTTCCATTGCCGAAATGCATCGTCACGACATAAATCGCGACTTAACGACATTTACAAGTGTGTAACCAGTTTTAGGCGATTTCCAGTTTACGAAATTGATATATATTTCAAAGATTATTGATTTTACTTATCCAATTATTTATCATGGTGATTATGATATATTTATTTTCTGCGTCCAGTCGCTACACATAAGTTGTGAAAACCAGTTGTATTACCGCATACTAAGTTAATTACATAATGAAAGGCGCACGGAGCTCTTGTGTGCGCGTCTCTACGTCACATCGGTATAGTGCACGCGGGTGACGTAAACGTGATAAGGCAAATTACTTCGATGTCGTACGTATCACATATAAATTTATTATGAGTTTCCTACGGTAGCATTATGTAACGTTATCGTCAACGTAGTTCACATAACTGCCGTTTAAATACCAACCATTGCCGAAATAAATATCAGCGATGTTGCAAAATTTTAAATATTTACCACTACAATAATATTTTTGATTGTAATTTTTCTGTCAATATTTTTAAACATTCGATTCGCTATATATGTATATGCATATAGATGTTACCTTAAACGAAAACAGTTTTAATATATGTACCTTAGTATTGTATGCGCACTTTAAGTCATACGTAAACAAAACGGCGTACGAAATTTACGTAACCAAGCGTGGCAACACGTGGTAGTGGTTATGCACCGGCCGAGTATTGAAATGAAAGTAACAATCGTTTTATGAAACCTCTCAGTGGAAGGTAGTCTAATCGAGCACCGTTGCACAATAAATAACTCCAATCCACAAACAAGTTCACTAATAGTTACAGGTTTCGTTGACTTGCCTCTTGCCTTTGTTAGAGATGCCGTCGTTGCGATATTAAGCGTTCAGCTGATCGCGAACTATAAATGTACTAGTATATTTAGTCACCTGTCTGTATTATATAAATATTCAACGAACGATTTCTTTTATGCCCATGAATATAATTAAGCATTTATTCAATGCGTAAGTACATAAAGATATAGTTTAGATCCGAAAGCAAAAACAGATCCGATCTCTGATCGTACCAAACGCACTCGGTAGATTACAATGGATTTTGTTTAATAAACAAATTCTCTCGGTACTCGGCTCGAATATCCCGTGACTGAGCTTGCCACTTTTTATCATATTACCTACACTGTCATCATTCTATTAGTAAAAGATGTAAAAACTTCATTGATAATTATGATCTCTATAAAATTGCCTCAACAATCCACCCTCATTACTATATTAGTGGATTTAACACTTATTTACTTATATAAAACGACTTGTGATGATAGGTTTCCCAATAATTTGCGCATAGTAATCCGTGATACTAATAACGCTCAAAATAAAGTAGATGCAACCGATAAACGAATGGACCATTAAACGATTGGCTATCTAACTGTCTAACTGTTTCCTGCACTCCTCGTTACAGAACGTTGCCGGGAAATAGGAAACGGTGTGGATAACACGTAGGCACAAATAAAACTACCTAACTTTCTCCATTTGTTTAGTAGTAACCGGGCCGCTGCGCCGGCGCATGTAACAATGGGCACGGACTGCTAGCGCACATCGCATTCATGCAACAGGAACATTGCTTATACAGAATAGAACAATATAAATATTGAATACCACGCCGCACTCTTTGTACGCTTTTTAGCACATTTACGAATAAGTTCTATGAATCGGCGAATTAAGTTTAAACCTTATCTTGATCGGCCTACTATTGTCTTGACCCCGTAACCTTTAGAAAGGCATCCCGATAGGTGAGATATGATGGACAGCGATGCTACCAGACGTTTACAAACTAATAACGCGCTATTATTTGTATTAATGTTTTCATTGATAATGGTCAAACAAGTCGGTAAGTTTATATTAGCAATTCAGCCCTTGGACCCACAGCTAAAATACGAATTGAGAGACATGCAATATTACGAAACAAATACATTATTTTGCCAGCAAATACATATACAGTAATTGGAAATAATTTGCGTGCAGCGAACATTACGTACCTAATCACGTAGGCTGCGACCGTACCGATGCCGTCTCGGCGACGTTACGTAAAGGATAGTCCAAATGTCGCAAGAACAGCGCTCCTTGCGATACTACGTAACTGTTGCACTTGCAATAAGGTAAGCATCTCACATGTGTTCCTGCAGCAAAGCTGTCAATTAATTTCAGCTGATAATTTCTTAATCTCGCCTCGCGGAACAGGTTTTTGAATAATGTCCACGTATTTGCATACGCAAATATTTAGAAGCCTGTGCTACGCTGGCGATAAATGAAAGAGATATTGATTGCGACCTATTTACGTCCGACTGTTTCGCTCAGTTCCTAGCGATAGGAAACCACCTGAAATATAGCCTGCTACACTGCATCGGAGCAAATGATGGATATAATCAGATACTTCGATCTATCATAAATGTCACAGTTACGGTATTAATATTAAAATTTCGTTAAAATGCATGCATGTCTTAGTGAAATAGCAATAATATATATAACCCCAATGTGCGGTTGAAACATCTGGCCGAAGAGTAGCTGTAACGACGGAAAAATCGTATCAAGGCCCGGTCAAAGGAATCCAGTATTTTCGAACAAATTATGCAATAACAACATGCGTTCCACACATCTGTTTCCATATCTTAATGGCAAACGACTTGTTTCAGTACAGTTGCCGTGTTGGTTGCGTAACGGACGGTCTAAATATCGCAAGCGCGGGTCAATCGTTCCTTGCGAAGTGCGGCCAATGGCGCGAAATCATCTCGCTTGGCGTAAATCGCACGCTTCGAGGACTTCAAACGTACTTCCGGATTAAATAATAAACTTAGTTCACGAAAACCTATTGTTATGCCCTCAACACTATTCGTTTGAATAACTTTTTTCTGGGAAATCTCTTGATTTGATGATAAAAAAAGAAGAAGATAAACTAGGTAAACAGATTTTTTATTTTAATCATTTCCGGGTGTACAGTATCAATAAATTCTTTCGTAATTAACTATCCATATGAGGTAGCGATTTATTTAATTTTCTAAAATTGTCATGAATTTTCTCCTAGTGTTCAAAGTATAATAGACCAAGTTTTCTTAGGCGTTCTTAGTGTTATGACATAATACTTGCAACAGGACATAAAAATGCAAAGTACGTTCTTTTTGACTTTGCGTTGAAGTAAAAGATTCTAAATAATACATTAATAAAATACCTTAAATAAATATATGAAGACAATGACAAATAATTAACATTGACCTAGTTAGGTGCTTATAATTGTGTTTTAAAGAGCATCTTAATTTCTTATTTTAATTAACTGTTAGTAGCAAGTTGAAATGTGTATAAAAAATTCCTGTACACCATACTTATGTACGTGCAAAATAAAGTGTCAAATATAGACTGTCAAATATAGACTGTCAAATATATTATGTTCAATTTTGATTGTGTTTGTCGTATATATTTACGATATAAAAAATTGAGTCCTTAAGTAAGCCAGTCGCTATCAATGTCATACATTCTTCGTTACAAAGGTTACGTATCAAAGACAACGTAGAAGCCTTCACTCGAACATTCGAATCCATTTCGGCTCTTCATTTTGACCATACGGTAGTGCAGCATTAAGTTCTTAATAACAGAAGCAGCAGTAGCCTTAATTATTCCCAACAATACAATAGTAAAAATATAGCTTTTTATTTCAACCATTAGAGAACAAAGAGTTTAGTGAAATACACATGTGTTTTCTGTACAAACCTTAGATTAATTTTATTACATCACTGTATTTTCTTACCATTTCTAACGATATAAACTATATTACTCGCTTGTCAATAGATCATTTGGTCCCCTTTAGCGTCCTAGAAAAATTTATTAACCTTCTTTTTATTTGAACTAGGTTGTTACGTTCCTTGCATTGAGGGTATTTTATTAATTTTCGAGCAAATTACACAGACAACACAAACGTTCGCTGCTTAACTTGGGAACTATAGTCATCACCTCTCCCCACCACTTTATAACGGACTGTGAGCTGGGAGATACCTTCACATCTTCTAGATCGTGTATTACCTAATATGTTTTATTGTGAACTTGTAAATATTACGAAAACAGTAAGTCTCGTGTATCTCAAAGAGGTGGCGGCACTAACGGTAACTGACCTTGTTACAGTTATACTCGTAAAATGTCACGCCGTGTGTCCGCTGCTCTGACTGGCAACTCACAACTGGCCGCGTGGTCATAAACGAAATGTATTTGCGGTGACCGGAAAGTGATTGTTGTAGTATACTCGGCTACTTCCTAATGAGTTCAGACTCGCGACGAGTCGCTGCGGCGCGGATGCGCGATCGAATTATCTGTCTTTTTGTAGCTATGAAAACTATATTGTACTGATTGATGAACTGACTAGTATTAAGCGGTGTAATAAAACATCCTACGGACGTTTGTAATTTTAGGTATATTTTTTAACTTGAAACAACAATAAAAATACTTGTGACTAAGATATAATCTGTTCAGCCAGATGTATTTTTAATAATTTATAAACCAACGTTGCACCGGGTACTACAATACGCCCGCCCTCTGCGGACCTCAATTTTCGGTCGCGCTCAGATGTAGATCAAACATTTTTTTGGAAATTACTTTGGTATAAATGTAAATATGCAACCGCTTACTTAGGTGAATGTCGCTCTTAACATTGATATAACTGTAAAATATAGTTACACAAACAGAGAGAGCCGCAGCCGCATGCCGCAGTCGTTACAACGCAACAAGCAACCATAACACTCGTACATAAAATACGACTCACAACCAGTTCCCATTAATGTATTAAGTAGAAAAATAAACGGCATAAGTAGTTTTTGCCATAGAGGTTCGTGTTATATTAATACAGTTAAGATTGGATTGTATTAGCAGTCATATGACTACCAATTTGGCATAACGTCATTACGCCGGTTGTGCCGGTCTGCCACACATCGGATTTAAAGTTTGATTCTCAACTACATAGGTAGTCGCGCCAATGATAAATAGACGTCAATTCTGAATAAAGTTAATTTAGTAATCAATACACATAAAGCATTGTTTTAGAATTATATAAGATCTGAGAATAACATGTATGTATAAATATATATGTATACACAGAAAGAAAGGATCTAATCGCTAGCTAAGAAGATTTCCCTTATCATATTAATCGCTGTTGGTATCAACCGTGCACCATTACGCATTTCAAGATTGCGGTTGACTTCTTGTTTAACCAAAACATTGGGCTCCGGTGACTCACACAAAACAAGAATTTGCAAGCAGCTTTATGCACGCGGCTATAAATTCGACAACAGTCAAAATTGTATTAACAGACGGTATTAATTTGTGAATTTATCCGTTTATATATATTCTTTGTTGAGTATACTAAATTTGACATAAAAATAGACGTTTTCAAAGTATACCATTGCGCACCAAGACGACAGGCACCGATACTTACACCCGAAACTCAAGGGCACACACTTGTAAAGCAATCGAAGACAATGAAACGGTGTGGTGATGAAACAAGAGGTATCATATCTAATGATATACATATGTGTATGAACTAAACATTGCAGTGGGGATATATGTGTAACGGGAAGATTAGTGAGAGTCCATCTCGAAAGCAAATCCGTGTCACCAAGCGAATGGTCCGCGTTCCAAAATCAGAGTTACAAATTGAACAATGAGCGACGCGACGCGGGCCCGAAAAGAAAATTAATTTAGGTATTGGTGTCGGTCGGCGAACCCGTGATTGTGAAACGTTGAGCGATTGCGCTCAGTATAGTTTGTGTAATCCACCAGCACAATACGCCACCACGGTGACTAGCCCTCGAAAATGTTCACTTATGTCGAAATGTTTTCAATAAGTCACGCAAATAGCCGCCACCGAAGCATTGAAGATGTAACCCAGCCCTTCAAGTGGGCGATTATCCTTTCAACGAAATTGAATACCTCTCCAACTTCTTAATCTCCGTGATCCGTCCCACTCAAAGTTCATCGCGAACAAATCTATGATCAATGGCATCTATGTATATATCAGTGCTTTATAAAGGTTGTATCAGAATCGATAAATTCACAGCTTCTTAACGCCGTCGCACTTTATGGAAATATTGCCACTATCGGCTACAATTACAAAAATCGCTGAGTAGAGCATACGAACGCAGTCGGTAATTGGAAGATGAGATCTCGCGAGGAACGTAGCCCGGGGCGGCATGAATGAAAGCCGCTCACTGGCATCGCACTACAGTTGCTGTCTTCTGATCTGTGGCCAAATGCGCATTACGACTTCCGATATGCCATCTGTACAATGCGTAATTTATCACGAAAGCTTTTGAGACTTCCTAACATTACGCGCAATGTACTATGAACACAGACAAAAGAGTTGTTTCGACGAATACTAAGTTGTAAGCCTTTAAGGATATCGACATCCGCCGAACGAGTTTTTCCAGTCCGTATCATCGCAATATCACGGTTATTATTGAAACGCGCGCCGCGGTCGCGACAGGTAAGTAAAGCATTTATCATGAAGAATGTTTACCTAAAGAACTGTACCCATTACAAGGAGAATTGATTGCGACAAGTTTGATTTTTATTGTTGAACTCCTACTACTGATACACGCTTTAAACGAATTAACATATCAGTGCACAATTAACAAAGGCTCAGATTAATTATTTAGTCCAAGACTTTTATTCAAAACTTAATGTAAATTATATTCATTTTTATTATCAAAGCTTTTCACGTGTAATTAAATTCCAGACTCAAATTAATACAATCATAATTACAAAAGACAATTTTATAATAAAAAACCATCAGACACAATCTTCCAATCAATAAAATGTAAAAGAAGTCGATTTTGTAGTGAATTAAGATTTTAGAAAGTTTGTACTCGCAAACATCAATCCAATTGATTACATAGCAGTGAGGCAGTCTACTTAGATCTACATTCTGTTGAATTCTAGTCACGACTGAAGCTAAGTAACACTTACCCGCCAGAGCCTTCTATGTTTAACTTGGTATCACAATTTTTTAAAATAGAAAATGAACATTAAACACCTAATTGCACGATGATAGGTTTTATAGTAATAGTATTATAGGTAGGATATCTTAATAAGGCATTTTAATCTTTGTATTTTTACATGGCCAAAGGACAACAAGGTATAGTGTAGATCGGAAATACAATACCGATCCTAGGTCCTACTTTAATGGATTGGTCTACAAACAAACAAATATATTGTAAACACCCAATGACTTTTGAGTTCTGTAAATAATATCGTTTCTCCTATTCGAGTATGTACCATTAAACGAAAGAAAGTTCAGACGAATTTGACACGGCATTGTACACTTATTCACACTGGTGTTATCGTTTCAAAATGGAAACCGGCGCTGCACGACGCACGACGCCTCGTGGGCAGTGAATTTTGGCGACACAAGAACATGTGCCATAATCCGACATCAAACAGGAAACGATGAACGACAAATTCACTTACATAGTGTAATATGTACAGTTATGTAAAAATATGTATACCATTTTGGTAATAAATGATAACGTCGCCTATCGTATCAAAAGTTGGCTTCTGACGAAACACAACAAGGGGGTACCGTGACTTCAACAGGAATACTACACGCCGTCATTACCTTAACATGCAGCCATTTTATATAATCACTTTCTTCTTTTCTTGGCGGCGCTAAGACAAGTGTCTATGCCGGCCCCGTAACCAGTCCATCAATTGAAACACAATTTGAAAACACAATGACAATCCGTGACATTTCTTGGAACTCGTCTCAGTTCCTCCGCCGCCAAGAATATTTTTACTTTGCG
>DWDX01001523.1:0-18322 GCA_018245675.1 Agara michaeli | reverse complement strand
GATGGTTGACCGCTAGTAACAAAGTTACCAAGAGCTGCTATCGTTGTTGTAAAGATTTGAAAACATTCGACAAACGGTTTGGCCACTACCCGTATCTCACTGGAGCAGCGTGCCGGAGTATGCTCCAGGCTCACCACGATTGCACGAGAGCCTCGTACCCAGCAGTGGGATCTAAAAAAGGATCGCAACCATATCCGAAAAATAAGTGGTGGATATACAAAGTACGAAAGCGGCTTAGCGCTTCTGACCTAAAAACATATGAGACAAACGGCATTACCGACCCATATTTAACCGTATTATTGGGCACAAATACAATTAATAATAACCAAACATAAACACAATTGACAACACGAAAGTTCACACATAATCCGATCTATTTATCGGTGTATAAATTGCGACGCATTAATATTACTCATTTATCCGGGACACGCATCCGCAACGAAATTGAAAAGCCAGCAATAATTATCGAGTGTTTTACATAATTTGATAAATGAGGTATATTTTATTATACGCTGGGTTTTGCAAATATCACTTGTTGTTATAAAATATCACTTAAGTTAATTGTATAGAGAAGTTTGTAGAGATCGATAAACATTCTTTGTCTCTGCTGTGCATATAGCAAAATAACATTCTTTACAATTTTTGTCTGTCTATCTGTCTGTCTGTTTGTTCCGGCTAATTTCAGGAACGGCTGGACCGATTTTGACGGGACTTTCACTAACAGATAGCTGATGTGTTAAGGAGTGACATATGCTACGTCCATTTCAATTTAAATTCAAACGTGGATATAGCCGCGGGCACAGATAAATATGTGAGCCGTTAAACTGATTATTTAGTTACACCTCAAGCGACACACTCTCGCCGAGCTGTCGGTATCAGTAAAATGGCACGACTTAATCGAGAACTCTCAGGGGAAGTCAAGTCGCAACTCGCAAATTGAAACGGATTGTTAAAAAAAATGTTACAAGCGAAATACAACACTAATTAACAAATGGTCCATTAAATTTTTTGAAGAGAAAATACATTTTGTAATTTGATATTGCTTAATCCAATTAGGAAATGTCAAATACTATCATTTATATGAATATGATATGTAAAATTATTTAGTTAGATATATGATTTCTATACATCGTTTGGCGAAAGCTTTTTTTTCTTTTTTTCATTTATATTGTACACACAAACACATTACAGGAACAATTATAATATAAAGGAGTACACGGGCACAACTTATTCCTATTGAAATTTCTTCCAGTGTGCCCGCAACTGGAGAATTGATAAGATTAGGCAAACATAGTGTGCACATCATTTTAAGCTGCTACGAGCAAGTATGAAATGAAGTATCCTTTATCAACAGCTTAATATTATCCTATTGTATACATACAAGTCGGTACTTCTGTGCCTTATCATAATATTACCTTTCATGGTATCACTCAAAATCTGTTTAAAAAAACACACTTTTTATTTACGTCAACAGATAATTTTGTTCTGCAATTCGCATTTCAAACAGAATTGGTTGGCAATGTTGTCGCAGTTGCGTCGTGGGCGACCGAGCGTGCTGAGATAGCCGCGAAACACGCTGATTGGTTGATTGATGATTGATTGATTTATTGTTTATTGGCATGAACGCAAACTGCTTACTTGTGCACGCTTCGTATTTACGTATCGCGTTTTCGCTGACATGACACTATTTTCACTCCATTGTTGTCACTATTACAAGGGCGGTGTAAGATAATTTTAGGATTGAGTAGTGATTGTCATTGTTTAATCGCTTCCCAGTGCTGATATCACAATTCAAGCTATACTATTTTAGAAATGCTAAGGGATTTCATTTTTTTTTTCTCTTTACAGATTTTCTGAATCATATTGAGTAGATTTTTTATTCTCTTTAATATGAATTAAACTTAATTATTTTTCCAAATTTTCAGCTTGCCTGCCTTTTATCTTTTCGCGATATTAAGCCAGCGACTGTTAAGCGTTAATTAAATGCTTTTTTTTTACTTTGCAATGCAAAAAACCTCACATTTTATGTTATTGTGTATTGTATAATATAGATATACCACTTTAAATACATACTCAGGTGTTGAATAAAATTTATGATGTCATTGATAAAAATCGCATTCGTTTTATAGTCGGAAATCAATTCAGTGCTTATATCTAGGTTTTCTAGGACTTTCTATGAAACGGCTCTACCTAAATAGGAATGGAAATACAATTTTTTCGAAATTTAAAATATGTGTCACAGCAGGAGACAATTTCATAAGTAAAACTGTAAACTGTCTCAAATATCTCAATAATTTTGTTAATTTATTAGGCACTTGCGAATAGAAAGGCATTCATGTTATCTTTAAAAGTCAATAAAACTGACACGATCAGCTGCTATCTCTGTAAATAGCTAATATTATTGGATAATTTGTGGTCACCTGCTGGTGAAATATATGAATATTAAACATATTATGATGTTTAATTCGTCAATATTTAATCCACCCCGTAGGGCGCACTCATTAGTTGGCTCATATAAATCGGATAATTAAATAGGACACCCACGTATTATGTAAATATTATTTTACGATGTCAATCAGTTTATATAGCGCCGTGTGAGTATTAAAACTAATTTCAGTTAAACTATCAAATTTAAAACAAAGAATTGTAAATAGTATGTAAGTAGATATCTATAACATGCTATGTAAAAACCATTTGTGTAAAGATCGGGCGGGCGGTTTTGACAGTTGACTGTTCGTTGGATACTTTATAAACATATCTAAATAAGAAAAAATTTCTTGTGTGAACATTGAAGCATGTATTACCTTTCTATTTGAGTCGTACTTGTGTTCGAAATGAACTTCAAATATTATTATCACTTTTTATATGTACTGTATTACTTCCTTATTATGTTAATTAAAAATTAAAAATTTATTTGTAGATATAAAAAAGAAACTATTACCACATGTATACCGACTATATAAATCATAAAAGTTAACAAAATCTCACATTAATTAGAGACATCAGAATAACTATTTAAATTATTCGCGTAGGTATTATATAAATATTCGTTACGTTTAGTGCATATCTTCGTAGATATTATTATCGCCAAGAAGTGCTCGGAGTTTATATGTTACTGATAACGTTCCGTGTGACAAATTGCCCTTTGCGATGCCATGCCCTAGAACCTAAATGTATGTAGCCTAGAGTTATTTGTTCCTTTTAAATATTACGCACTTAAAATGTTATCGCCAATAAATTTATTTTTATGTCATACCTAAACCTTCATTTAGTAGGTACTCTATTTCGTTTTAATACGAATACAAAAATGAACGAAGTTGAACATCGATGTACAATAAATTGGTATGTATATAATCAAATTATATAAATTGTAAAATTGATTTCGGAAATAAACCTGTACCTACTGGTATCAGACGCAAAGAAGCTTTTGTGTTTCATTCAAGGTTGGGATACGTAATAATTAGCCGGGGTTTCATAAAATTATTCTCGAATCCTTGTTAAATAATAAACACGATGTAATATGCCCGAAATGCGCTAATAAATAATTGATAGCATCCTCCTAAAGTGAGAAGGTATATGTTAGTCCTAATATTGAGAGTTACTGTAAACAAAAATCAGAAAGCAATTACAGAGCCGCGAGTTGTAGCTGCGTCTACATTTTACGTTGCGTGAGGAAGTACGTTTGATAAAGAAATTAATAGAGCACTGTATGATGATAGGTTTATTGTCTTGGTAGGAACGAAGTGGAGAATACAGATTATTTTTTTGGGTTCCGCAAAACTTAATACGTGTCTCACAACAATTTTTTTGGCTGATTTTTGTTTCAAGTCGGAACTGACGGTTTATGTAAGATGTGCAAGATCTTTGGTATGATAAATATGTAAAGAATCGTTACACCTATAATATTTGTGTATCGATACACAAATTACCGGTTTTGACGCTGTAATAACGCGTTTCAATTACCTACAATAAAATTAGAATAAATACATAAATTAATACTACTTAACACTACTACACAAAAAAAAACAAAATTATTACCTTTATTAACAACTACAGAACCCTGTCGTGACGAGAAATCTAGACTATCCGTAGTGAAGATAAAGTAATGAACTAATTGTCGATAGCAATCTACTGTCATCTCTTAATAGCATTTGTAAACTTTTAATAAAAACTTAACATGTAATGACATATGAACACGTCAAGTTCACACAGAAGCTTGGGAAGCTTTAGTGCTGCTCTATAAGGTAAACTGACGGGGCTAACGGTAACCCGGAAATGTGCTCATATGAATTAATATGAGAGAAGTGATAAAATATTCCTTTATATGCCACTTGTTTATATTATTAATTGTTATTAAGTTTTTAAGTAATTAATGGCTTAATTACATATAATTAAATGAAATCAAGTTAGAAATGCATACATAGTTAATTATGTTGTCTATGTACTTAATTTATGGGTGCTCATTTGAATAAAGTCTTATGTTTTTGCATTGAAAATTATATTTTAAAATAATCGTCTACAATAGTTAAATATCTAGTTATTTGTATGAAGTTTGATCTATCGCGATTAAAATGATTAATCGGTATTAAATCAAAAGTATCGTGCAAATTAAAAGCGGGCTATTAAGAAACAAATTACGTCAAATAGTTCAACTAGACCTATCGTCTCGTATTGTTTTTAGTACATTAATTTTAACAAACGTCAAGCGAGTGTCGCATCTATACCATACATCAGCATCAAACGTCGCGTGGGTCATGCTCCGTAGCGCGTCAACATTGGTTCTATAAAACCTATAGCAATAAAACCTAGTGTTTTATCAATAGAGTCGATTTTGACTGCACTCATTGCAAGCAACATTGAAGATTGTAAAGAGGAGATGCATAAAAACAAAACTCACCGAAAGGTTTTTGTGTGTTTGCGCACTTTTTTAATAACTACCCGTATTACTTCCGTAACTGTACAGAAATATGGATCTGACTGATAAGATAACTCGGGCGATTGTCCGAGAAAGAAAATTCTAGCTTGCATCAGCTGTTTTATTATAGTGCCGACGTTAACGATATCTTAACGAAATATTTTTTCCATATTAGAATAAAAACCAAGTACATACATAGTTCGTTTAACGTTGCTCTTGATTCCTCCTTGAGAGCTGGACTTCTTACGCACTTTCAATTTACACGTTTGTTCAGTCCGGACTGATGAAGTAGGGTCTATCCATTCCTCGGTAGGAAGTTTTCTAGTCATCTAGTGCATCGATGGGCTGTCGTATGTCAATACTATAGGTAAATAAGTCTCAGTTGTGTTCGGAGTCCTGGTTGTACGGATCTATTAGTGTTTTAATATACTAAGTTCGTCAGCCCGCTTGCTACCCAATATGTACTTACTTTGACGAATCGTAATCTTCATTTGTAGTTAACAAAATCTACTCAATAGTATCAACAATATCAACTCCACAGGCATTATTAATTACGAAAACATCTATTGACTATTGAACCCTGCTTCTGCTGGTAACATTTTTGAATGAAAAAATGTTAGTAACATTTTGTGAATTACCTATTAAATCGATATCGTAAAGTTAGCCGGACCGATTAGGTAACGGAATACATCACATAACTTTTGGTAACTTGAGAACGTGGGTAGAGTATCTATTGAGTGGAGTTCAGTGGGTGTTATAATGAGGATTAGAATAGGTGGTCTGAGTCATAAAGAGTAGCACCGTTTATGTATTGTATTGACGGCGATTTCGAAATTTGGTACGCGTGGTATTCCGTTTTGTGCTAGGTTTTGTTAGTACAAGTTTTTACTTAATTACGTAGTATCTACAGCTTGAATTTTGAATTGCGAGTAGAACTTCTTTGTAAGGGCCTTTTTTCTCTCCGCATACCGCGTGCGTGTTGCACACATGACAGGAAAAGCACCTACGATACTATTGAATGCGTATGACACATGCGGGTGAGAATCGTACGCGAGCGCAAACCTGCGTGACAGGAAAAAGGCACTTATGCTTTCATTAATTGAGACTTTCGAAAATGAACATCTACGCATTAGGTTTAGATAGAACCTATGCATTCAAATTTATCCAGCCACCTAAAGTATTACGACACCGTGTTGTTGTATTATTTGTTTTTTTAATCTACCTGTATTATGGTAATTAATAACTTAATTAATTTGTTTAATAAAAGCTAAATATGCGGGTATACAAAAGTCTATATCGCAGTAATCTAATCTTCATATTTGCAAATCGCAAACGTAACACGCGATTTCACACACGGCCACCGTCACACAGCTCCTCATTGACACGCGCTGTCGTTTTTTTTCATCAATTCGCCCGACGCATTGATATGCGAAATGTCAACGCGGTTCGCACGTTGAATACATACGATTAAAAATCGCGGCGGTAGGTGACCGGTGCGTACTCAGCTTTAATTGAATAGATTTAGCGGCACAGCCCGCCTCCTAATTGTCTAATTTGTAGCGAAAACAACTTATGGTTTGGCGGACGAATATATAACTATGGTATGCACAAGGACTTTCTTTTGGACTGGGAAATAAACAAGAGCTCGTTGAGAATAGTAATTAGGACACCATTTTTAGTGACCTCGTTACATGCCTGTCCTTGTTACAGGAACAACGTTACTTTTGTAAATCATGAAAATTATACTATCCTTAACGCCAAGTCCTTAACGGGGTAGGCAGAGAGCATCAAGCGCAAAATATCTGTATCCTTTCAGACCTGATCTATCTATTACATTCATCACTCCCTTGAATCATGATAATAATTTGTATTTCTGTTGACGGGGAAAACTCTTTCGAAAGATACCCGCGATCTTTACCGGAGAGGAGGTCGACAGTAAGAAAGAAGACAGAACAATACTTGATTGATATCGGATGAAATCAAAATTGTCATTCTTCGAAATCGTATGTTGTCATCGGCCACCCACATACTCGTAACAGTGTTAATACCTATAGAACATCGTTACGAGACGGACCTAGAATACGAAACACTTGGTTGAATGTCCGAGTCGTAATCGTAATCCTAGGTAGTTCAGACAGGAAATTTAAGCACTAAAATTTATAACGCTTCCGTTACGTCTTTAACAGTTTTGAAGTCTCAGGAAACGACTTACGATTTATATGTAGCATTTAAATTCGAAAATGTGGTACTCTATCTTTACTTACCTTACGAACAGTAGACTTATATTTCAAAGGGATTTCAAATGAAGTTAAGCATCGTTTTATAATTATATACACCGGTATGTAAGTTGCCTCAAAGCTGCCTTACTGACTTCATTCCTAGACTTTCTGAGGTCAATCTCAGATGCTGTGACGTTGCAGACCAACAAAGTAGGCATTGTGTATCTTATTCCTCCAACTTTATTTCATGGACCGAGACAAAGACTACACGACAAAATTGCTGTAAGTATTTGAAACGTACCGAAACTCTAGAGGTTCTTACTAACTTAAAACTTACAATTGTAAGTTTTCTTACATATTTTATATATATCTTAAAACAAAGAAATCTCAGTTTTGTGAAGTACTATAAGGAAAATAAGGCAAAAAAATCCAATCAAATGTTACACTATTTCATAACGGTTACAGCTCTGTTAAAACGTTTTCGATTTTAATAAACAAGATGAATAGTCTTAAATAAATAAGTATAAATGAATAAAAGATACGTCGCAAATATTAATGACTAATGCGATGTGATTTATGTGGCTGAACTGGTATTAATAATATGACGCATAGGTTGCACACTGGAAAACAGGCTTATTAACAATTTATGTAACCGTCGAACTTCCTAGAAACCATGTGCATTTCTTGACAGACGAGTAAAATTATAATCTGTATAATATTAGTCAAATATCATTAACATTAAGTTAGGATCAAGCCCGATTATATTGTTCTCCGTTTCAAATGAACGGATCTTGAAATAAAAAATATGTTTTAAGTTAATAAATCATTAAGACGTGAAAAATAAATATGTAACCGCCTAATTACACTCATGACAAGTGTAAATAACATCACGATAATGTACGTTGATTTTCGCTAACGGATCTCACGGTACGTGGTCACCATTATATTAAATTCGAGTCACTGACGACTATGCTAAGAATTTTTTCGCTTTAAATTTAAGGATTCATTATTATGTATAGAAGTGTATTAACTGCAAACCTACACAATATTATGATCCAGCATATTTTGTTTTTGAGAATACGCGATATAAATAAATTAAAACCAGCTTGTACTCACAGCAAAATAAAGACAAAAGACGACAACGATAAATCGTCGCTGAAAAGTAACCAAAGCATTATACAGTTGCATAACAGTACTGTAACAGTAAATAAAAAGAGGCAAAAGGAGCAAAACATTGCACGAAACTGTGCGCTTTTAAATACGGAGGACGTTGAGCGCGGGTAAGGCAAAGACATTTATGTTCACTAAACAAGTAGTAAAAGTCACTACTTGAGCGTTTTTATGGCACTCATAAATGTCAGATTGTGCGCCCGAGGTTTAGCGAGCGGCCCGTGCCCGCTCCCCGAACCGAACGGCGGACCCGACACTTTCGTGGGGCGCCCCTTCATTGATTCGACACGTTTTTCATTTTCAATTTGTGCCTTTTAATGATTTCGTTTACATTCACTTGACTTTTATGACGCTAGTGCATCGTATAATAAAGCGATTTTCTTCCTTTTCAGGTAATCATTTCGCTGCTTAACAGACTATAAACGTCCGGCGCAAATTAAATGGTGAGTTAAGTAGCAATTGACTTTATCCAGTTGCGCTAGAGCTGTTAGAATGCAAATGAATTGCATTCTTTTGCACGCTGAGCGCTTAAAAAAGAAGGATGGTAGCTGGCCGAGCGCGATATTTAGCACATGTAGGCTCACATAACAAGAGTGGTAGCTTTAAAAGGAAGGTGCGGATGGGCGACGAGACAGACGTGAGAATAGGCCAAGTTTTCAGCGGAACGAGCCGCTATGCAAATTATTGCATCATTAAACACCTCGTTGCAGGCTTTCGTGTTAGATTGACGTTTGCAACCACTCGTCTCGTTGTTAGAGTTAGACACGATTTGTTGGACCGGATGCATTTGATTGGCGCTAGTTTGTTTGAATTGTGAAGAAAACTGAGCTTGTTTGTGCATGGACGTGATACGAAACTAGTTTCGTGTTGTCTACAAAATATAAATATCTATGTAAAACATGTCTGTGTCTGGAGTCGATTTGTTTTTTTTTTGTAATGTTGTGTCTTCGCGACAATCGAATGATAAACTAGTTTCGAACCAATTTAGTCATGTAATAAATGTTTTTTTCTCTCTATTTAATTTAAAAGGAAAGGTTACAAAAAAAAGTTTACATATCCAATTTATTATTGCAAAATGTATTTAGTAATACCGCAATGAGTTATTGCCGCAGTTACAGCGGCATTTGTGTAAGTGATACGTTAAAAGTTCATAAATTAAATTAAGTATGAAACATAGTTGGAGTCGGTAATCGACTAAACTTTTTATGTTATTCGAGTAGCGGACTGCTTAATCATAAATATGAAATAAACAAGTGAAAAATCATCCAATATCCAAAGGTCACTGTCAGACATTTCAATTGAGTTTAATACTTTTTCATTAAGTGTAAGTAATTATTAATAATTGATCGGGTTTTTTTCTACATTAGTCCAATATAATCGAGTACTTGACAATAAAAATGACTTAATATTTTGTAGGACACGAAATTCGGTTCAGTGAAATTTTATAGC
The DNA here is from genome assembly GCA_018245675.1 of Agara michaeli. NCBI lineage: Eukaryota > Metazoa > Arthropoda > Insecta > Lepidoptera > Hesperiidae > Agara > Agara michaeli. The sequence goes on along the minus strand of DWDX01001523.1, from coordinate 8,569 downwards.
CGTTTCGATTGTGCTGTTGAAGTGAGCACAAAGATTTAAACGCATTGACCTCAGTGTTTAATTAGTGCTAACAGCTTGTGCGATTTGCGATTTGTGACTGTGTAGCATAGAAATAATAAAAATTGGACGTCAAGTTAACTTCTGTGATCTACATGTCAGTTATGCGTTCTGATAACATAATAAAGTTACATTTAACAAACTACCAATACATCTCAATCCAGCTACAAACAAGCAATAGGTAACATCTAATTTCTATTTGCATCAGCTGCATCCGCACACACCTGCTGGAGAGACATGTGTATGGACGAACCGTGACTGTTATTGACGCTTCTTTTACTACAGCTGGATATTTTTGTACGGAGCCAGCACTGCTTTATTGTGCACCAAGATAAAAGTGATACAATACATACATACCGAATCTAAGTGAGTCAGTAAAATGATTTCTTTCAACTAGATAGATATCATTTCGCAACGATTCCGAAACACATATTTTTCTTAAATTTACAATATTATTATAACGTTATCAAAACCTATGTTTTAATCATTTTAGCCTGTCTGTTTGTTTGTCCGCCCAAATCTAGATGTAGACGGTATTTTCATTGATAGACATTTTTTTCGACCGTAATTGAGGTGAGAAAATAAGTACGAGTTGATTAATCGTGCAATTGAACGAACTTGTGTTTATTTATATCGTAGGTATTCAATGCGAATGAAGCCGGGTATATGCGCTAGTTATTTAACACGTTCATGTAATGAGAGGTGACATAATGACTAATTTATCTCTTCAAACGCATAATATTAGTTCTTTTTTCCTAACAAATATAAGGTAGTGTAATCAATAACTGTTCCACTAGTAGGTACATACACATATTTTGTTATGGATGGAATTAACTAACCCCTGCTGTCTAGTCTGATCCTTAAAGTTTCAATTGAAGTACCTCCTCATAATTGACATATTATGCAAAATATGTTACAAATTTTAAAATTAAAAAGACAAGCTAAGTAGGTAAATTGATATTGAAAGTTTGAAAGCCATTATTTTTATTAGACCAAAATGTCACGGACTAAGTAATTCAGTCAGTTTTTCAAGTGTATATTTTGACACTGGTGTTCTCTACCTAATAAATAATTAGGCAAAAAAAATGGATTCACTAGATTGATTAATAGTTTGGTGATATTTGTACATAATTTCAAACTATTTTCATCATGTAATTAGCATCTCACAACAACCTCTGTGATAAATATTAATGACATTGTTCTCTTTGAACAGACTGCGGTAGGTGCCAGCACTTTCTATACCTTTCTATTCTATTCCTTTGACTACGTGAGACTGTGTTTCGAATGCTCTATCCGTTGCGTAGTTGGTGGGCAGATTGTTTAAGACTGGATTAAGGTCAGACCTTATGGTATGTTAAACTTAATACTTTATAGTAAACCAACGATTCAAACGACCCACATTTAACATGATATACAAGCTATAATTTACGTATGTTATATGCATAGGTATAGTTAAGTATTTTTTTCATAGTCATTTGGTGTAAAGATTAAATACTTTTTCACATTTTATTAATAGCTTATAATATCTCGGTGTGTGTAATTTTTCTCACAAACGTATATCAAAGTTACGTTATTAACATGTCAAAAATGCTCTCGAATATTACTTCTCATAATATAAATAGTTTAACATAGTCGTAGGTGTAAGTACCGTTAGAGTATGGTTTATATTTATGTAACGCTTATTGTTTACGTATAAAAGACATGTTTTACTCCGTATTTCGCAAAATTCCCAAGATCAGCAAAATTCCTAAACAGATATAATTAAGATAAGAGAAACGCAATTAACTTACTCTCCTGTGACTTGAACTGAGCTGAGGTGAATGTCGTTTTATGGCCTTTGAATGTGCATGTTAAGTATCAACTTACTAGACCATGGGAATAGCGTTTTACTACCATATGATAACTGTTTTTATTATATATGAACTCTATACTGTATTTATATTAAATGTATTTTTTTTTTCTTTTCCTTGTTACTCGCGGGTAAAAAGACTGTCGAGCTACCTTAACGGCGACAAATTAGTCACATTATGAAGCTTAATTACCAGAAAACATTTATCAGAAAACGCCTTACGTCTCTGACCTTCCGTTCATTGGACCGACGAAGGAAATATTATCGGTAACGTAGTTTCTACATAATTCCTCTGAGAGATGACTAGAGTATGTACCTGAGTCGCTGCTGCCGGAGTCCGTTAAAATAGATGGGTCTTATGAAGGTTGCCCTTTTTGAATATTGTACATTTCATTTCACATAATAATCGATAAATAAACAGAACACTGAAAATTAATGATATGCTAGAAGTTTATATTTCAGCCTATCCGTCCTGGGGTTCACATGTACAGTACGAAATGAACATAATCTTATGAAGATTTTTCTCTTCCAGTTAGGATCTGAAAGGACATGCCGAAGATTTCTTCGTTTATTACATGACCGGGATAGCAAATAGCATATTTGAGTAGCCGTAGCCATGTTTCGGTGATATGATCAACTGTCAGTACCTACATACTCGTAATGTTTGGAAAGGAGTCTTTAAAATTGTGATAGGCAATAACTGCTTATAATCATCTTATAATTTCTGTTTGATATATCCTTGTGGGTAATATAAAATTGGCTCAAATGCTTATTGATACGATATTTGTTCTGTGGATGCGCAAGAAATTTTTAACGAGTCTAATAAAGAGGCTATATTGAAAATAGCTAATCACTGAAGCATAGGCGCGTCCGAGCACCAATCGTAATGGCGAGAGAGTGCATGTCCGCGATCGTAAAGGAACGATAGCATTGTGCGGTGCTGCGCAAGCGCCGATCGCGTCGCCGATTGGGGAAGCCTGTCGCTTACATGTCGCCTCTCGGCCGTATCTCTCGCCGGATCGCACGCAAATTATAATCGATACCATTATTGTAATATCTGACTACAACATTCGCACCACTATTGTTCCTTTCCTTCACGATAACTTTTTGCATCCTTCACTTTTAGCACTTCGCCGTTTTAATTGCCGCTTTAACTTGACCGGGCTTATATTTTTTGGGATCATCCATTAAGTTTTTGACCATCGACAGTACGCGTCGTAAGTTAAGTACGGCGCGTGCAACGGTATTAATTGATTGTCGGCAAGTCATTAGCGAGAGCTTCTGACAAACTGCCTGCTCGTATCGGCCGAGATGTCCAATTTAAGTAGTTGTCGCGTCCACACGTACCCAACAGGTGACACTGTGAACAAAAAGTTAATTTTCTTGCGATGTTTATATCTTTTCCACGCACCATATTAAGTATAACACGCTGTTTTGCGGGGTGGTTCGAAAATGAAGACTGATTTATTTTAGTCTGATCGAATGTGACGGTATTATGATTTATAATAATGAGATGCCAACTCATGGAGCCATTACGTCCTTTAAATATTGCTATTGGATAATTTACTGATTTTTATCTTTTCAATTACGGTACCGAGCGGTGTCCTTTCGTTTTATATATTGACGAGACGAATTTTACAGTTATGGCGGATATTTTCTCTGATACATGCAACGTGATGCATATACACATACATATATATTTAAATAACACATTAAAATTTACGCATCTGCTCCGTTTTATTAAAAAATTTACTGTCGTAAGAGTATAAAAAAAGATACGTATTTCATTGAACCTGTTATTTTTCCCAGCGGTTTACCCGAGGCTGATGCGTCTTTACTTATACCTCAACCGTCTTCATAAATCTTTTTGCTTACAAATAACATATTGTTTCTCCTTATAAATACTGCATACCTGTTCACGTCTTTATTGGCTCGGATCGACAGCTGATAAGATGCAAGGAACTCAATAATGCTTTTGCCAAACTACTAACGTGCTTAGCTTTCTTCTACATTGTTAAATGAAATGAAAACGTAAAATTCGGGAACTAATTGTTAATAGAATTTGTTACTTTTTTCTTGTACATTATTTTTAATAAACACACTCAATGTGAACTAGAACGAATGAAAACTGAGTTATCAGTTGTATTGCACTTTCTACAATTGTTTTGAATTTTGAATGAAATAAGGAAATGTAAGCAAAGTAATGGTAGTTAATTAACATATTTTGGTCGTCAAAGTTCTAGTCTAGACAGCTTACTTATTAACTTTCCAAACAAATGAAAAGGCAGGTGAAAGTCCTTTGTGTAACAAGGTTAGTATGCTAAGGCATCACGCGAGACAGAACAGCTGTTACGTAAAAGAGCGTTTAACGGCTCAAAGCTATAAATTGACGCGATATAAGGTCAGGGTCCCCATATAAACGTTCAGTGCTCGATGCACTACGCCGCAAAGTGGTCATTCGTTTCAAATAAATTACCATGTAATGCCACGTTAATTTGCATACTCTGTCCGAAGCAACCGCAATCTTAACACCCGAAAAACAACTCTATCCTTAGATACCTAAAATTCATTTCCAATGTTATTTTCCCTTTCATTCAAAGCTTCGTCGATGGCGCTGCTAAAGCGGCAAATTCGTGAACTACGAGCTTTTTTGAAAGTTCATACTCCATCCGAGAGATGGCGCTAGTGCCGAAAATGCTTCGTGTTAAAGGTTGCTAAGGGTGGCGTGAGGGTGAAAACTCTTCGGGTAGATGCTTGGAGAGCTGTCCGTTGCGTAACTAAATGTTACTCGTACAAGCGAATAGATGGCGCTACTTCAAATTAACTTCAGAGCGAGAGCTTTTGAATACTTCAACGTGTAGTGGCCATAAAATCATACATGACAATGAAAAAGCTATATTTTATTATAATCATAATTAATTGTAGTTTTAGATTTCAAATATGTCATTTATTAATAGGAAAAATAATAATGCATTTAGCGGTTATCGCGGAGCGTACTCTCTATTAAGATGCTTTTCCACGAATTTAACAGTGTTTAAGAGTGCACATTAATTTTTCTCTATTTTTTATAAGACACGTTTCATTAAAAGTTTTTCAAATCACATTTGTAATAGTGATCGGCTAAAGGGCAACGACACTTCCACGCGATATAAACAATGCAACGTACTACCGAAATCGGTTTTAAACGGTCCTATTATTCTAATTTGTAACAATAAAAGTGAAAGCTTAAAACTTCATGCAAATCTTCATTCACATAAACATACCTGACTTCCTACTGGCGTTGTATTGTTGTTTTGAAATCAGTTGCATAAGCATTTTAGTTGACAATGCAAGTCGTAAATTTTACCTTCTCCTGAGGGATTTGACCCAATTCTTGCCTTTTGTTGTATGTAATATTGTAAGCCGATTGTTTCTTTAGATACCTGTTTAGAAAAAGTTTTAATTTACATACTTGGATTCTCTCAGTCAAGCGTTCGTGCTGGTAGTTAAAGGATAATCATCTCTGAAGCAACGAAGTTTCAGAAGTGATTGTTGTGGATTGCAATATGAGCTATTTATAAATGAACTAGTCTTTTACCTATTTATTATGTGTGATGAATCTGTGTTGTGTAATTAAATTGTACCTTATATAGCTGTGGCAAAGTCGAATTAATAGTTATAAGGTTATTGTGAGTGTTGAAATTCTTGGGATATTTTAGTAATCAAGTGCGCATGCAACAAAGTGTATTGATTCAATTGATAAAAAAATATTTAGACAGGTAATAAATTCTCGCCAATAGGTGAATGAACTGTACAATATTTTTCAAGACGTAACATTCGCTATAGCAGCGAAGTAACAGAGTGATAAAACCTGCATTCCTTACAGTTCTTCACAATATTCTCTGAGGCTTAACAATTCTCCTAATTCGCATTTGGCCAGCGTCGTGGACTACGGCGTTAATCTTCTCGTTTGGAGAGGACGAGAGGCTACAAAGGAACCTTGATACTTGTTTAAAATTAATAAATAAAAAATACATATTTCCATCACCGTATACTTTCGGTAAAATAATTAACATTATCCTTGAATATCTTTGTGGTCGGTGATATTTAAACTTTATAATCTAAATATCGTCCCCTCAAAATCATAAATATGATAGCAGTTCAAGCATACATCCGAGAAATTTAGACGTCTCATGCACTAAGCAAACACATATGATTTATCCCCAAACACGGGGTCCGATGACGTTTCCACACCATAAATTGTGGCCCTCAAGGCGAGCCGACGTATCGGGTGCTTTATGAAGAGCAGCGACTCGACGACAGTGCGGATACGACGCAGCGACGTAACGGTACGTTCATATAAATGGGTACAGACCGGTCACAGGCGGGTACACCCGGGTACGCGGGTATAAATCTGGCACATCCGGCCGGTTACCGCGCCGGTAGTGGCGACGATTATTCACCCAATATCGAGTTTTGGCTTCACTTGCTAGGTTCTAATCTTCGGTTTCGTCGCCACTAGATTTATGAGCCAAGAGTCATTTTTGTTTCATCTCTGTACGTTACATCACAAATCACACCGGTTGCTTTTCGCGCTTATACGCGGTGTCTATTCCAGATCAAGGACTGTGAAAGCTATTTAGGAGTATTAATTGTTATTCACACCGATGATCTTGTCGTTCCGATAGAAACAATTTTCTTCTTTTTGTGATTTAAATTTTTAGCTTATAAATAGCTTACGAAAAGCTTATAAAGTCACTTTGTTTTTACAAACAGTAAATAATTCAGAACTAGAAAAGCTGCTCTTCCTCCCTGAAGTTTAACTTTAATCTAATTTACGTGTAGCATACCTTAATATAGTGTGTACATTATGTATGTACAATGTACATTGTACATATTACCTATATAGACGTTTGCCTATTTTCATCCTTTGTACACAACGACCTGCCCTTCAGCTAGTGTGTGTCTAGAGGTGACACAGCTCACCTTTACTGTGCAAATACCGCCCTAAATGAATATTAATGATACGCAAATTCGATTCTTAAAGTATCTCCCGTTGTTAACTTGAGAAAATGTCTTAACGACTTATTCACATTTCTCTTCCAAGTTGAAAAGTGTATTGTATATTTTAAAACAGATTTAATTACCCTTTCTTTTTTATAAATACTCCAAATAACACGGTTCACAACCTATTATGAACCGTGCAATTTAATAAGACCATATCCAGAATTTTCTAAATCACGCTGCTAATACGAGCTTTTGTAATAAATCAGTGGACCATTTTTGTTTTCAACGCACCGATAACTCTTTTGTCATAGGGTGATGTAGAGGCGGTAGGGGCAATGGAGTTATTTATATTGTATTTTCCTAGCTAGAAGAAAATTTCCTTTCTGTTTGCTTCATGGGTCAGCGATCAGATTCGTTTGGTGCCTGCCGCTATAGGTTAAAGCACGGTGAGAATGCATAAGGATATAAGTGAAATTTCTGTAATTCTTTAATGTATAAATAATCTATAAGGTTGATTATCTTTCATAGGACCGCTTCAAGCACTTATTTTTACCGCGATGCAAGCAACCAATTTCAATCATATGCTCCGGTTTGACGAGTATAGTAAACAACTTAAAAGAGACACAGCAATATTAATGGGGTAGCAATAGTCCCATTATTAAGGAATCCTGAATAATAATGTTGAAATCATGCTTGTCCTTTTATTTTGTTTATTAGGAAAATAGAAAAAGGTAATTTACAAGTTTTTACATTTGGAACGATACCAGAAATATAAAGCAGGTCGGAAAATATTCCCGCTAAATTATGAAATAACAAATTACGGGCTTAACACTTTTATTTATCATCACGTTTGAGTGATAGATTAAAAAATTGTTCCTACCTTTGAGAAACCCAAAGCATATAGTCAATTTTTTTTAAGCAAAAATGCTTAATAATCATATCAGAAAACTCACTTATGTCCATATCTCGCAATTCTCCTGACTCCCTACTGTTTCCCAGCTCGCAACCCCGCAGTTACAGAAATAATTGTTTCTTTTTCAAGGAGCTTGCGAACTAGTGCACTTTGCAACATTATGTGTTGCCACCCTCTTAGTGCGGTTCAATTGTTTATTTAAACGGCTTTATACATGGAGAAAATTAATGAAATCGTCAGAAGTTCTCTCATACCGCCCACTTTAATTTTATTTACGGACATAATACATATATAAGTGTATAAATCACTTCAATAAATTATTTACAGTAAGTATTTAAATTTGGCTCATAATTTTTCGTCGACTAATCATACCCAAAGTATAATATTTTGGTACCAAGCGACTATGATTATTCTCAAAAATGTATATGGGTAGGCTTAGAGTATGTTATTCGCAAAATGTACAGCTATTTTAAAATATCCCGTTCCCAAAATGATCACTACTTAAGCAAGACGTTGGTTATTATTAAAGTACAATCCATACCAAAACCGATTACTTTTTTCTGCTTAGAAAAAAACCTAAATAAATGAACATAAGAATTGTTATCACATAAAAGGTTTTACGTAACATCACGCCTGTAATCCCCTAAGGGGTAGGCAGAGGAGTGTAGTACACCCCCATCTTTCACTAGTTACGTTTAAGTCCCACAATGGAATAGATGGTGAGCCTATTGCCATGCACCGGGCACACATCCAGACTCTGAGTC
>DWDX01001522.1:0-18323 GCA_018245675.1 Agara michaeli | reverse complement strand
TAACGTCACTCCAGGTCCCTAACGGGGTAGGCAGAGAGCACAAAAAAAAAGCGCGCGCGAGCAATGAAATAAAAACCCGTCGTAACCTGTTCTATTTCGACTCCGCCCTTATCCGAAATTATCCGAAACTTTTATAACTGATACGGTTACGGTTACGGAGCTCCATAACATCCCTGCTTTATATACATACATCTGGCCTGGCTTCGTGGCCGAGCCATTAGAGATTGCAAAACCAGAGGTCGTGGATTCGAGTCCCACCCGGTACAAAGTTTGTGTGACGCGCACAATTGTTTGTTCCGTCTGGGTGTAAGAAAAACATCTATGTATTATATAATATGTATTTACGTATGTTTATCAGCTGTCCGGTTACCATAACACAGGCATTTAGCTGCCTAGTTTGGAATCGGATAGCCGCGTATGGAATTGTCCTACTTATTATTATTATAACAATAGATGAGTATAACATATCTATAGTTATAATGTTGCCGAAGAAATATTATTTGTACCGATATATTAAGTAGTTTGTAGTAAATGGTAGTTAGTAGTTTATGGATCGCTTCTAACCTGGTCAAATCCACGCGCTGCCGTTTCATTGAAACATACGAACACTTACGTGCATCGATTGCAGCGAATCGGACCGCTTCTACGACGGCGACATATTCATGGTGCCCGAGGCGGAGGACGCCGGCGTCGACAACAACCTGCGCTCGCGGGACGACCTGTACGAGTACCGCGACGTGCCCGTCAAGCGGCCCGCCACGCCGCAGACGCTCACCAGGACCGTGAGTGCCTACACCTTTTTTGATAGTTCACTCCTTAAGAAACGATTTGACGACTCCTTAAGATATCTCATGAGGAGTGGAATCAAGTGTAACGTGTAACGGATGTGACGTCGGCCGCTTATGGCAACTGACTAGTCTGTCGCATCGTTTCCCGCCTAATTTTAGATTTAATTACTTTCTAAGAACACTTGGAACGACTAGATATGGTATAGATATTGTTTTTGTTTTTGACTAATGACTTATCGTTTTAGAAGATGCGTTCATTTACCCTCGTTTTCTATACGATATACATCATAATTATCGTTCGTAAGGAGTAAACTCCCGTCGTGCGTCGGAGCTGACACACGCACACATACACGTACACGCACACGCACACACAAACACACTTATTTTTTATTAGCCTATTTGGTGTCCCACTGCTGGGCAAATCCTCCCCTCTGTCACACCGGGTGTAACGATCGAGGTATCGATCATTTTGTGCAATTTATAACAGTTTACCGAACGATGTATAGATAAGCCAGCCGAACACGCTGCAGTCGTCCCGACCGCCGTCGCAGGCGTCCACGGGCTCCGCGCTGTCGCTCAAGGACGGCGCGGTGTCGCGCGCCCCGCTGCCCGCGCCCCGGCCCGCGCCCCGCGCCGCCTCGCGCACGCAGCTGGTGCACGGCGTGCCGCAGACCACCGTCTGACCGACACCAGTGTATCTAACGAGTGCTAATATATAGGAATATACTTAATATTACCTAGTTTATTTAATACTGATATGATTCCACGAGATACACGAAGACTTTGTACCAGATAAACACGTTCAATGAATCGAAAGCGGCTTTATAGCTTTTATAAAGTATTTAATGTAACGAATAACTGTCGATATGCTTTGTTTATTTGTTCACATAAGAGAAATAATTATTCAAATTATTTGACAGCTAATTTTTCACATTGACCAACCGGATCATTGTAAACGATCCCGGTACGAGGCAGCTACATTCATATTTATTTATATTATCACTCTTAGCAGTTGAAATATATCTCTGATCAGATGTCACTTCTACGTGAAGTTTGATACGGTATCTGATTTATTAATTATTAAGTAATGTGATGTAAAGAAAGATCACACAGGTGTATAAGTAGTGTCACAAATGACTTACTTGGAATCTTTAAATGTACGTGAAAAGGCATTGGCTCGGAACGCCATGGTTAATGTCTTTGTCAAAGGTAAAGTGAATGAAAATGGCATGAATATTGGTGTATTTGTTTTATTTTAGTGATTTCTGAATGCATATTTATTCAATGCAGTGTAAAATGGCTAACAAACAGATAGCAGTATTGTCAACCTAACAAAACTGGTGCGGTTCCAAAGGGAGAACTAGAAGAATTTTGAATTTTATAAAAGTTCAATCATGCAAAGTATATTTTTCTTTATTACATATGACATACAATACAGATATTGAAAGGTTAGGTACAGTGTCTAGCCCGAGCGTAGATGGGCAGCTTTTGGCCCAACGGAAAACTGATGTTACTCAATATATAAAGTGTGTTTACTTTGAAGAGAGAGAAAAACAACACCGAGAGAATAAATCCAAGAAAAAACTCTCGGCATTCCCTGCACAAGAACAAATAACTAGCGAGATAATTTTGACGGTTTTCGAGAATTTTACAGGCATTATTATATTACTTAGTCTGATTATATTAAGTAGTTTTTTTTTTACTACTCTAAGTTGTCATTTTGTGCTTTAAATATATTTAATGTTTTCACGAGTAAATATAGTTAAGGGTTTTAAAGATATTATGCCTAATATACATTCCTCACCACCGCTAGGATTATAATGTAATATTAAAGTTATGTAACGCGGTTTTAGACGTAACTGTTTATATACAACGTATACATGCTTTCCGCCTACCCCTCTAGGGACCCGGCGTGATGGTACAATGATAATATACAATCAAATTTTCCCCATTTCTATTTCGTTTCCATTTCCATTCGTGTTTCGGTTTTGGTTTCGAAGTAGATTTTGAAAGATCATTTATACAATTTAATTTTAATTGGTGTTGATTTTTTTTTTTTTGTTATCAATCCCTTGAATTTCTTTAATGAAACAAATGTAATGACCGCGTGACCGTATAATTAGAATTAAGTTACCGAATGTTGAAGAATTAAATTATAAGTATAAAGTAACTTTTTAGCATTTTTATACCTCATCCATACGTTGAGTAAATGTTTACGTATGTTTGTGATCGTCTGTCCGTCCATTCGATGTGCCGTGCAACTTAGTGTTCTTTAAAAAAATGTATTTATTGTGACCTTACAGAAACGGAAACTGCCTTCTCTAATGTAATTATGAAATTTTGATTAATACATTTTGTATTCACATCGCATAGTTGTTTCATTACTGCCGTGAACACACAATATTGTTAGAGCACATGCACGCAAACAAACACACACACACACACACACACACACAATCACGCAAACAAACACACAAACGCGCGCGCGCTACCCCTAAATAGACGAGTAATATTTTTTTTTAACTGTATCCTTTCAGTAACTGCGCCTTTTTTATAACGAGAAACATTTCAAATATGATCAAATGTTGCAAATATACCTTATTGTACTACTCGTACACATCTTACTTAGTTGGGCTGACTTAGTATTATTTCAATATGTTCACTACTCCAGTACTGAACTTGGATCTTTTGTCTGTAATGTTCTGTTGTAAACTCGGTTTTAATCTGTACTTACCTACTCTGTTATAAGTGTAAAAGTTTTATGTAACTATTTCAATGGTGAACGAATTGTTCGAATGGATCCAGCAGTTTCAGAGCCTAGCCGATGCAAACAAACAAACGAATATTTCCTCTTTATAATATTAGTATAGATTGCACGAATGACGGCGAGGCACTAGTCGGTCTTGGCAGCGGTGCACTCGCAGGCGCCGGGGGCGGAGCGCGCGGTGTAGGGGGGACAGGGCGCCGGGCCGCACACGCGCCGCGCCGCCGCGCAGCCGCGCGCGTGCAGCGTGCCCGGCCGCTCCATCAGCTCCACCACGTAGTTGGCGCGCAGCAAGCCCGCCGGGTACCGCTCCTCGCCGTCCAGCGGTTCATTCTGAAACATTTCACGCGTTTCATTCCTCCGCACCTCGAGTGTCCCTCAATAATACAACCTTGCTTTTAAATATCTCACTTCAATTAATTTTAGTGTAATAGTTAAGTAATAATAAATATAACTACTATAATTTTAATTCCATTTCTTAAATTTGTACACCGCAAAAGGCAAAATATGGATTAAACTAATAATTGTGTACAATCGTTAAAATAAACCTCTTTGTGTTTGTCGATCTGAAATTTGACTGAGATAAATTATGAATCAGTTAGTATCGATTACGGGGTCGAGCTCGGGCACGGCGATCTCGCACCACGCGTGGCCGCTGGTGGCGCGGTGCAGGGCGCACGGCAGCCCGATGCGGTCGGCGAGCACCTTGTACAGGATCGCTCGCTCCAGCGCCCCGCCGCACTTCACCCAGCCGATACTCACGAGAGAGGTCCTCGCCTCCGACTGAGAATGTTAAAAGTGTTTATTCGGATGCACTACGAAAGACCCGTATTCGCCTTGTCGTCGCCGCTTGTACTGGGACTAAGCATTTTTTGTAAACTTGCAACTGTGCAGTATGTTAGTGACCCAAGTAAATAAATAAATACAATACACAAACTGGTAGTTAAATATTGTTCAAAGGTCGCTAACGTCTATTCTACTGAAACCGTTAACTCGGAATTGTTTATAATACATAACTGAAAATAATAACACTACCTACACAAACAAACAATTTTAATATAAGCCATCATCATAGCCAATATTACAAAACGCAAATACAAAAAAAAATAGGTTACTCTGATATACATAGTTAAAACCAATCAGGGATCTATATTTTCAACATGTTAACATCTAACCATTATGTCGGCCAAGTGCAGGTCGACGCTGGGCACGGAACAGTCTCTCTCTTGAGTCAGCCCGCACATCTGGTCCGCTACGAACTCTCCCAATAACTGAGCCCGTTGCTTCAAAGAGGATGAGACCTCGTCACATTTATCGCGATATCTGAGTTCAAAATGCAATCCGTTTTATAAAAACCATTAGGCCTGTATTATATAAAAATATTTGAAATTTATTAATTGGAATTGGAGCTGTAAATTCGTTCATTTTTATAAAAAAAAACATCTATATTAAGTAAACTGCTTGAAATGGAACGCGGGTCAATTTTGTGGCATTGGGTGCACCTAATAAAAAAATTAATAAATCACAATTCATCTATAAATCTTATTCAGTATGAAAATTAAATAAACTCACCTGACTTCGTAATGAGCGTCTTCTATTTCTATGTAGTGTAATGATTTAGCACTGCAAATTAATGATTTATAATTCATATTAAGTTGTCATTAATATTTTCAATCGATAAACTTAATATTAACTGATATATGGTAATTACGATTTATTTCAATTGTCATAAATACCAAATGTAAAGAGCCTAAAAATGATAAATTGATTTGCAACCAAAGATTATCAAATAACTAAGCTACTATACATTGTATGTTTTACAATTTACTAGTAATCTTATTTGTTTAATAGAACAGCATTGATATAAATATCTGTGAATAAATCGATATGTAATCTATGGATAGATGAGAAATATCAGAAGAACGATGATTAAAACATGTACGACCTTCATTGAGTGTATGTATATACATATATACCTTGTAATGTATAGAACAATTTCAATTTGAGTATTACTAACGGGTCGCCAAACCACACTTTCAGACGCAGCAAATAGGAGCGTAAATCGCAGTCATCGTGCAGCGGGGCCGTGCGCAGACGGCTCGAAGTCTGCACCGCCAGTCTCGACTCGGAAGGGCGATCTAAAGAAAATAAAGTTCTTACACTACATAAAGTTCCTAACTAAATAAATAATTAAAGTTCCTGCTAAACAAAGTTCCTAATTAAATAAATAAACAAATAAAGTTCCTACTAAATAAAGTTCCTACACTGCATATGTAACCCAGACGTAAATCGCAAAATATAATCGAACAAGCAGCTTTTGGAATGCTATATTTGGATAGAATTATCTGCTATTTTGTTTTAAAACAATTATTTCAATGTAATACTTTAACGTTATAACTGTAAAGGAAAACATCGTGGAAACCTTCACACCTGGAGTGTGTTATAAAACATATAAACGTGTCTGAGATGTGTGTAGTCTGCCTATCCACACTTGACCAGCGTGAGAGCGAGTCTAAGCTAACCTAACGAGTCTAACCAAGAAAAAAAAATCCATACAACTTATGAAAAAACAAGAAACTCACAAGGCATCCTAATATCGCGGTTCGAAGCGGCATCGTCATGAAACTGAACGAAGAGACACACAAACACCGGGTCGCAGTGTGGAGGCGGCTTCATCGTCACCGCTTGCAGTGTGGGGAAAGGCTTCTCCAGTCGTTTCTGGACGTAAAAGCCTTCCTATTTAAACACAATGGACATATACAGTATTCATTGAATGAGTTATTAAGTCTAATAATCGGCTTGGGTGTTACAAGTGTTAAGGAAAGATTTAGAGAAGAGAATTCTCTCATTAATCATTATGTATCCATCGTCATCATTCATGAGCTAATAATGAAAAAATTAATGAAGCAGTCAATGAATCAATGAAGCAAAGCTATCGCTCCTTAAGGGTACACCTTTTGTAGGCTACATTTTCTAAACATTAGATGCTACTTATTAGTGTTATTACGAAAATTACGCTTACCTGTGTAAAATCATTGATATCCAATCGGCCGGTGTAAGCGAGCTTCGCTGATGGGTGCTTTCGGAATATCGCCTCTATCGCCGGCTCCCAAGCGCCAACAACATATCTAGCTTGCTTGTTCTCGACCATGCTGAACGGAAAGCACATTTTGTCATCCACGACCGTGATAACGTTAAAAAGACCGTACCTTTTGAAGTGCGTTATGATGCTCTCTAAGAACGGCGTGAAAAGACCGCTTTCTTAAAAACCAGCAACGCATAATTGATGCTGTTTCCCACAGCTGGGCATAGGTCTACCCGAAATCCTGAAGCATACACAATTACCCTCTTCACGAGCATATAAGCTTAAAACAGAAGAAGAATTTCGAACTAAAAACTGTGCAATCTTTAAGTGTAACCCATATTTGTGCAAATAAGGGTGTTTGTTTTTATCTTTGTTCTTGTCTTTGTCTTTGTCTTTGTTTTGTCTTTAAAACTGGGAATAATAATTTGAAGCAGGTTACTAGTGGATAGTGCCAAGTTCCAAGTAAACATCGGCCCCGTCTTCGGTAACGCTCGCCGAGATGAGAGTGCACAGCGCCGTGCGGAGACCGATGTGCTCGATCTTGAGATCGCTCGAAACTACCTACACAATATTAATATCTGCTTTAAAGAATCGTCTGAAGAACCATCGAATGGGACTGCAGAATACTACGATAAAAGAAAAAACTGCCTTTCAAAGTCACAAAAGACTGATAGGTGAACGATGGATTGCTGGTCAGGAATAACAATTGGTCTGGCGTTACAAGAGTCCATGCAAGACTTTCCATTGAACACCATCATGCACTGTTTGCTCGGTACATGTTAATAAAATTCAAGCGTCTGTCTGTGATTTCAAAAGAACTGTATTTTATTAAAACAAACTATAAAATTTTTGTCCGTCTTTATGTTTGTCCGAGCTAATCTCGGGATTGGCTGAACCGATTTTAATGGGACTTTCATTGGAAGATAAAGCAGGATATAGGTCAATATATAGGGTACTTTTTATCCCGAAACTCCTACGTGATCTTATACGGCTGATGTGGATACGATGAAAATTATGATCACAAATGGTACTTACAATTTCACCTTCCCGTATTGTAAACAAGTCCCTACCGATATCCTCCTTCATGAGACCAGTCAATACAGTGCATGTCATCATCTTTAAACTAATGTCGATACGCTGAAATAAAAAATATGACGATAAATTATTATCAGAAAGTATTCTAAAATCCTATGAAGTAGCTGCATATATATTCTTAGAAAGCTACATGCTTCACTTTTACTATCAATATATCGTTTCATCTATATCTATCTATATATTTTCTATCTGCCCAATATCCAATCGTATCTTTCGACCTTTTGTCAATTTTATTCGATCTCCAACTGTACACACGTGCTTTAAGTTCTCTTTATTTAGCTAATTTAACAACTCAGCCAGTTGCAGAAATAGACACTGTCAATTCCACTGTATAATCTACTAAATAGTATTAGCTATTCCTTATTGATACTATTATCATAATATTATCTCGTCATTCATCCAGTTTTTTTGAACCTTCGCGTTTGTCCGATCCTGATCTGGTCTTGAGTAAATCACCCTTAACAACAAACAAACCGTAAAACGGTGTTTGCCAAACATTATACCTGTAGAATATTGAGCAGCTCCTGCATGAACTCCGCATTGAGCATAGCGCGAGTGCTTTCGTGATAGTTCTGCAGATTTATGTAGCACTGAATTGCGAGCCTTTGAGCTTCTATGGGATTATCTTTAACTGCGAATAACAAGAATAAGTTAAGACCAACTTTCCTCTTAAGCTGGGTCTTGAGGAATTTTTTTCTTTTACCAACTAATGTTACACTACATAAAGTTGCAACAAATATCTCTAATATTACCTATGGACATAACCTATTGGACAATGATAATTTTTCCCTATCATTGGTCCACAAATTACGTCAGCTACTATCAAAATTTGACCCCAGAAGCAAGATTAATTCAAACGTGGATATGATTACATTTTTTGTTAATATTCCTCAAGGAAACAAAGGTTTTCGGTTCTATGACGCTGAAAGCAGCCTTAGGGATTATACGGCAAAGCTCAGCCAGCGCTCGCAGCGCGTTTATCCGGATATAAAACCATACCGCGGCGTCATCGGCCAGGATACCTGCAAATTAGATTTTATGAGAAATTTATCTATTTATGAAATTCTCACACACTCTTCTGAAGGTGTTCACTATTCTGAAACTATTGCAGCTAGAATCGAAACGTTGAGTAGACCATACAAGTCACAAATTATTGTCCTCTTACCACAAAGAGCTTCAATGATATTAGTATCAGACATTCGCACGGCGGATGGTAATAATTTAGTCATGTTGGCCACTCCCATCGCTGCATCAGCCAGCAGCTCCACGTTGGTGCTGAGAAGTTGGTGGCAGAAGACCAAGTCTGTTCCTGTCTCGAAAAGAGCCTAAAAGTATTATTAACTTAAAGAAACTATTAAATGTGACTGTGTGTGTGTATCGTTTAAAGGTAGTAAACTGTGTTATGTTAGTATTCATACATTCAAATCATGTTTAAGCAATAAAGTTAAGGAAAAACTCAAAGCATCCAATTCTATTTCTTTTATTGCTGAATGAAAAGTAAGTTCGTCTTTTTCAACTTACATCTCTCCCGTTAGCGGTGAAGGACATTTTAGTCAGAACAGCGAGACAGTGCGGCTTCATCGCAGGTATGGCCATCTCTAAATACGCCAGTAAACGCAATATGCATCCAGATTGATAGAAATGTGCAGCGTTTTCTTCTGTTTCCACATAGTTGCGAAGAACTCCTAGAACTTGAGTGTGAACGTCTCGGAATTCGTAAGACTGGTGGAATAACGATGTATATCCGATACAAATTCTTTCTAAGCTTATGAAGATATAATAAATCAACAATATAATATCGCTTAAAGAAAACAATTGAAAATAAAAGCCAATTAGAAAACGGACTGGAGACAAATTAACTCACTAATTACTTAACAAGTACTTTTATTTATTAATAATTGTGATATTACATCTATACCAGCACCAATTCTGCCTCTTAATAATAGCTACGCGCAAGTTTTTCAAATGTCAACGTAGTCACACGGTGAGGAACAGTAATCAACAAAATTCTTACACGCGACACTTACCTCCAGAATATCGCAAAGGTCTAACACCCCGGTGGAAGCTCGGAACGTCTTCTGTACCGTCTGATCTTTGTATCGACAGACAAGCTGGTCGACAGTCTTCAACGCCGCGTGTTGTATTGCCAGATAATGACTCTGCATAAGAGCTAAGAGGGACGGCCAGCTGAAATGCTGGTTCTTCGTGACTTCAGATGCACAAATCGGATCTTCCAGCAGGTTACTGAGAGTCTGTCAACACAAAACTTAACAACTTGCAAACTTCTTGTGATAAAACATGTCTTTGTAAGTTATATCATGAAATGCAAACTAAACTAGACTCTAAAGTTCATAATACTAATGTCAAATTAAGATATAGTATAAAGCGACTTAGATAAAAATTGACGATTTAAGTCAAAAATATCAGTCCATTTTCTGTTGAGAATAAATTGTGGTACCAGTAAGCAATTCTTCTGTACATCAGGGTCAAGACTGTTTTTCATCCTGGTGCAAAGGCTGTTCAGTATATTTGCTGATACTAGCTGTTCGCATCCAAGAGGCTCTCTTGTCAGTTCCGACAAAACCAATGATGCAAACTCAAGCACGAAAACATCCTCAACCTGGGAAGACCATATTTTATACAAGTTTTTGAGCCACCACATATTGTAAGTGATATAATATAAATGAACAGATGAAAATAGACATAGAAAGACAAAAAAATGAGCATGTGGTACCCAAATTAGAAACGTATTTATGAAATCATCTTACCTTTACCAACATAAAAGCGACCTTTCTTAAATTCTGTGGATTGGCCAGTACTTCCTCCGGGCCTTTAGGCAATTGGCACAGCTGCGCTAAAGCCTTTAAAGCAAATCTCCTGATATTCAATTCAGGATGCTCTACATGGGGCAGGGTGAATTTAATGGCATTCAAGTTGAATAGAACAGTACGGTTGGTCATATCCTGAGCGGCGAACTTTGTTATAGCTCGAAGTGTCTGAAAGGTTTTAGAAACTACCATGATTGATTTAATAAAGAAAAGTGTCGCAAATTCCTGTAAAAAACAACAAACGAGAAGATACAAACGTTTCAATACCATAGATAGGATTGCTTACCTGGCATAATATCTCCGGTTCGGTAGATTCCAACAATAAGATCGAAGTGTAGGCACTCTCCGGTGTTATGTTGTACGGATGAAAACTCAAATCCTTCTTATCCGCCGATCTGTTTTCCCTTTCCTTTTGAAGTGGTTTAACCATTTTGTCCATGTTTGTGAGAAAATTGATAACACTTCAAAGAGACCTTAATTGTTTGGTCCAATATGTAAGATTGTCCTTAATTTTGACATCTGTTGGCATAAGCTGTCGCCAAATCGGATTGACTGATACTATAAATACTGGCTAAAAATTTTGATAACTTCATGTCACGATTTTGTAATTTGTACTAGCGATATAAATGTCATAAGTGATTTGGGTTTTTGTCAATATTATCTAATATGGGTAGGAATATTTTGATACGTTCCGTTGCAACTATAGCTAGGAAATTCAGAATTCTACAAGAAGCCTGGATCCTTCCGTGGTGGAGTAGCGAGGGAATAGCAGCCGCTCCTTTATGGGCTGTGGACATTTTAGTACTGATCGTTAAGTTGTGGTCTACTTGTGCCGTCGCAGTTGTGAGAGTCCTGGTACCGCCGGCTATGAAGAGCTTGTATGGAGAAACAGTATTGGTAAGAATGTTATTCATCGTGATATGTATATTGTTTTCAGTACATTCATTAAACAAATTCATTTGAGATAACGTATTTATTATAAAAATTTTGAGTGAGTACAAACTGGATGCCGGGTACCATTGTGGGACCACAACCGCTCCAGCTATTATTGCTGGTAAGCAGCAGATTCTAGGTTATTTGATTTGTAATATTGCAAATAAATTGTATTAGACGGAAACGCTAAAGCAATATCTTTCATACGTAGTCGTCAAAAAATTATTGAAATCTATTTATTAATCAAAAATGTTTCAAGATAACCGGCGCAGCGCGAGGCATCGGTCGGGAGCTGGCGATGCAGTTTGCAGATCTCGGAGCGACTGTCGTTTGCTGGGACAAAGATACCCGACGGAACAACGCTCTAGTCGATGAAATACGCAAAAAGGATGGCGACGTATGTTAAAATATTTTGTGGGGATTCCCTTTAACAACGATAATTATATTTAAGTGTAACATTTAAACATTTTTTTCCGTTTTTATGCGGTTGATTGCGTTATGGCAAAACTTCTAGACCGTGATTCGAGCTGAGCTAATTGGCGCCTTCTGCTCTTATCTTTTATTAAAATCTTTTCTTATCTTATCTTTTTATATCTTTATCTTTCATTAAAAATTTCACTTGAATGTGCCTGTAATTTCAGTGCTACGGTTACACAGTGGACATAACGGTCAGGGAACAAGTATTCACGTTGTCAGCGCGCATGAGTCGTCAGCTAACTGACGTCACTATGGTGGTAAGCAACGCTGGTGCCTTGACATGCGGTCCCCTGATAAATCTGCGCTCCGAGACCATCTCAAGACTCATCGAGATCAACCTACTTGCACATATTTGGGTATGTCCTAACAAAATACCAATTACCTTGACTTTTATCTGCAGTTAACATTCTACTTTTTGCAGCAACAGGCTTATGCGCTAAAGCAATAAACTGTAAAGTTCCCCAAATTCTTTTGATGTATTGAAAAGCATGTATACTCAAAGGCGGTAGCAAAAACCGTTAGCGACGGCTTTGCAATAATTGTATCGCCTAAGTTGTTCTTTGCGCCCCGGCAACCAGCACTCAAGGCATAGGTTCGTCAAAGTTTCCAACAGAAATGTTGGTATTCTTTAATATAGTAGAAGCATTGACATACGTCTTTTATAACGTACACCATTTAGAATCCGAGGCTTTTTAAAGACATGCGGTGCCCTATTTCAAGACGAATGTGCTTCTAATTACCCAAAATTATGTTATTGTAAATTTGTAACAACTGAACACTTTGGGCAGATCATTCAAGCGTTCCTTCCAAACATGATCGAGCGCCGGCACGGTCATATTGTGGCGATAAATTCCAGCTCTGGCCTAATGCCGTGCGTGGGTATGGCGCCGTACTGTGCGGCCAAGTACGGTCTTAGAGGTATGTAGGGACACTAAAAACCCATTCAGACATGAGATAATGATTATGTCTTTAACCAATTATTGTTCTTATTTTGACAAATTATTCTTGCTTTAACCAATTATTCTTACTTTAACCAATTATTCTTACTATAACCAATTATTCTTAGTCTAACCAATTATTTTTACTGTAACCAATTATATTTACTTTAACCAATTATTGTTACTTTAACCAATTATTCTTACTATAACCAATTATATTTACTTTAACCAATTATATTTACTTTAACCAATTATTCTTACTTTAATCAATTATTATTAAAACTTTCACCAATTCCTCGTCTCCAGGTCTCATGGATTCCATAACCGAAGAACTTAGACTAAACACGTGGACGAAGAACATAAACACGACGTCGGTATACCTCGGCACGGTCGCCACGGGCTTGTACCCCGCGCCGTGCCACCGCTTCACGTCGTGGTACTCCGAGATTACGGCAAAAGAAGCCGCAAGACTCATTATTGAGGGTAGAATACATTACTTTTAGAGAGGGTAGATACCTGTTTATTATCTAATTGTTAGATATCATTTTAATTTAACAATTTTTTTTTTCAGGAATTCGCAAAAATCGAAAGAGCATAAGCATACCGACCATCATGAGGTTCGTGATACTCCTCAACAACCTTCTGCCGTACAGAATAAGGATCATATTCGCTGATTTCTTCAGTTTCAGACACAGGGGATGGTTCTGTTTTTGTTAGAAGTGAAAACATTGTAACAGGGACATATTTTATTAGTCTATTTAAATCACAATTTGTAACATTACGAATAATTATATAAATGATATACATTAATTTGTGGAGATAATATAGGATTTACAATTTTTAATAAAACACTGCATAAAAGTTTGTTAGTATTAATATATGATAATATATTTGCATGTGAGAAGACATATTTTTCGAGGCTTATGTAACCTTTTGACTTTTGCATGGTTTGCGGTATAAAAATGGTTGAGAAACAAAGAAACAGATTCTCCTCAGACACAGTTATGGCTATCCAATTTGTTAGTGAGGACACTCAGTCCACATTTCTCGCACATCACCATTTCTGTGTGTTCCAAAAGGTGTTGGTCCCTAGCGTTCTCATTTGTGAATGTCACTTGACACAGGCCACACTTGTGGACCTGGATGGCTGTGTGCTGCTGCGTATGGCGCAACAGTGTTGTGCGTGTTGAGAAACTCCTGCCACAATGTTCGCAGAGATGTCGAGAAAGCTCCTGTAGGTCGAGATGCCTCTGTATATGCTGGTAGATTTCTTTACGATTGTCCCCGGTCAAAGAACATATCTTGCACCTAAAATAATGAAATATACAAATATATAACAAAATCAGTGAGGTATTGTCGTCGATACTATATCTTCAGGTAGAATAACAGTAAAAATAAGAGAATAATTGCTGGTTGCAGATATTTCTGATTCACCAATGATAGATCAGATACTGACAGGTAGGAGGAAATGACCACAAAACATCAGGTTGGTAGGACTGTTTTATTTGAATTTCCTTTTTCATTTTAAATAGCATTCAGTTTATCCTATAAAAAAGATAATTTTACTAATCACTTGTATAAGAATCCCTTGAGTATATTATGCTTTTCTTTTTTATGATTATTCAATTCTTCATCACCAATTAAGGAGTGGCCGCAGACATCACAGATTCTTAACTGTGCGGCCATAATGTGCTGTCTAGCATGTCGGTATAGATGGAACCATTCTTTAAATGTTTTACTGCATTGTTTACACCTATGTACATATCCCATTGAGGAGATGTGATCTATGTTGCAGGATTTGTTGTGCTGAAGGAATGATTCTTGGCTCTCAAATGTTCTCCCGCAGTTGCATGTTAATGGAGACACGTTATGTGTCAGGGAGTGCTGCTTCAGTTTCACCTTTGAATCAAACAGGAGATGACAATGTATACATGTTCTTAATGCCATATCGCAAATACCAAGGTGCTGGTACAGTTTGTTTGCACTCTCAAATGATTCTTTGCAACCGAAACATATCAGTTTCTCCTCTGCCATTTTGGGGTTGAGTTTCTTTGGCTCAGTTTCTTTCATGAGTATCTCTTGTACAATCTCAATGTCCGAGTCGAGAACGTCAATGTCCATGTTCAGGCAGGGTGTTTTTGATTCCTTTTTTTTTGGACTGCTTTGCTTCGCCTTTTGATTAGCCAGAATTTTGTCTGTAGACGCCTCAGCGGTACGATCTAGCATATTGACAATGGACGGAATATCATCTTTACCGAGGTTGTTCAAATAATCCTCAATATTGGCGGTATTATTTAAAAATTCTAATAGTGAATCTGAATTGTACTCAGAGTCTGGTAACGGTTGCACGTGAACCTTAAGCTCACTCGATTTCTTCCTCTCATTTAAAACCGATTCGAACCAGTCTTGCGAACATTTTGCGTTCAACTGAAAATTGTAAAATTCACGAAGTAGTGTCACGCATGTTACACATATCTTTTTAGGAAGATCATCGTTTGATAGTATGTTTATAAACAGACATGATTTTACGTGTAAATATACAGTAGGATCTCCGAGTACAGAAACATGATTCAATCCTGAGTCTAAACAAATACGGCAACGATTGTGTATAAGATCTGACATATCTGTTGATTTTCTGAAATTATTCTAAATATCTGGTTTCGTAAGCCTCGTAGGAATCTCAAAGAAACTTGACTGGGGCCCGACAGTAAGTAACCACACAAAAATATGATTACATACTTTCCATTTCCAGGGAAATGACATATTTTGATTTGACGAAATTTGACAATGTATATATTTATATTTGATTAATTTTGATGTCATTTGGCATATAGATTTTCTAACTGTGTAAGTGTGTACATAGTTAAAAGCCATATGCAATTATTGTAAATGTATACTTCAAAAACTGAAATTATTTTTTATTTTATTACTATTTCGTACTCATAAAAAATACATTTTCACTGTTGTCTATATAATATTAATAAAATTGACAATTTGCATAAAGTATTAAATAATGAGAAAAAAAATTGCGATGTAATACCATAGACTAGAAGAGGGCAGTGCGGATATATTCAACCGTAACATCACTGTCAAAGCTGTCATTAGTGTCACTGGCACGTTACGCACCAAGCAAAACAGAATGAGAAACGTGAAGTGTTGTTGTCGGAAAATGTTGGGATAATATTAAGTCTGTAAAGTTAAGATTTATTGTGTATTATAAAGACGTCCAACAAATTGATAGGAGTACGAATTTAAAATAGTTCTAAATCTATATTATAAAAACTTTATACAGTTCTAAAAAATGACTTGTAAGGATGAAGACACTCCCAACTTGGAAGCTGAGGAATCCTTGCTGTACTCAGCCAGGCACGGCGAGCTCTCGGTAGTCAAGGCTTTGTTGGAGGCCAAATCAGACGGAAAACTCACACTCGACATAGACTGCAAAGGTTTGTTTTTTCGTGTTTTGTTTTCTATTCAACAATACACATCCAACAATAGACTGGAGGTTGGGAGTTCGATTCCTACCTAGTCATTATGCGAGGAACATTAGCATCCATATATATTGCGTTTAAATTTTCCTTTTATGTATGTATTGTTTATTAGCTGTTCAAAGTTAAAGATAACAACATAGTTAAGCATAACATGAATAGCATATTGAGTTGTGCCAAAATTGTATTACTCAACAAAATGTTATTAAAAGGACCTAGAGTGAATTAAATTTCCTAGTGTACAATTTACTCAAAAGGTGTTTTAAGGCATCATTTGACCCTGTATTTTGATACCTAAACTTATCATATACTATGGAAACTAGACAGCTGATAAATATACATTTATTTCTAAATAAACACTTTCCACAATATAACCTAACATACGTTCAACACTGATTATCATCATCATTCATGTTTTTCCTGCTTGGTGATCAATTCTATAATTACCGTCTGGGTAATGTGATTCACCAACCACTGGACCAGATAGTAAAGGCACTTTTGCTCCAAGAAGGTACACCACCCGTTTTCAGAAAACTAGAAATACATAGTATTGAATATCTCAAGTATGTAGATAGTGTTCCTAATAAATCACTGAAGTGTGTTAATCATCAATGCAGGAAGTTTAATCTCCTTCATTCTTGTAATTCAATACTCACATGTCAATTTACACATCTATACATATGAACAGAATTGTAGGGTCTGGTTGTAATATCAAAATAATAGCTTTTCAATGTGTGTGTGAAGGTATACTATAACAGTTTTTTTAAATTCTATGTGTCTGTTTGTTCTGAGTAATCTTCCAAATGGCTTAAACGATTCCAACGGCAATTTCACTGGCAGATAGCTAATGTTATGATAAGTAACTTAGGCAATTTTTATTGATAAATATGTTATAACTCATAACCAACTAAAAACAGTATTCCTACACCAGTGAATCGGCTAGTAGTTTCCTAAGAATAACACCTGATATGCTTAGTCATCGCAGAAACAATGTACTAGCCACAGTAAACACAACTACATGTTATATCGTGGAATAATATTACATGTTCAGTATTTATCTATTCAAATAAATGAAATTGGAGTGTCTGTTTGTAATATTAAAATAACTTCTTTTTACTAGATGCATATGTATGTATACACGGTACATATACCAAAATAGCATTTTTTTTTCAATTGTTGTCTGTCTGTCTGTTTATTCCTGATAATCACTGGAACGGGCAGACAGATTTTGACGGAACTTTCACTGGCAGGTAGTTGATGTAATAAGGAGTAACTTAGGCTACTTTGATTTTAGAATTACAGAAAATAATTAAACTCAAATGCGGACGAAGTCGCGAGCACAGCTAGTGTAATATAAAAACGTGCGGTGTCGCCTTTACTGTCGCATCGAGGTCAAAGTCATTTATTTATTTATTTATTTATTTTTATTTCTTCGGATAACTTACAGCTAGGTATACACAAAACAATATATAGAATAGAAAAAAGAAGGCCACTTAAAAGTCATACCCACTTCGACGATCATCACTGCTCTAAGCAACTTAATCTAATCTCCTCTTACTATGAGAGGAGACTGAGTTCAGCAGTGGACCACTAAGAGGGTCCAATAAAAACACACGTGTATATTTGTAGGTAAAAGCAAAAGCAACTTGGGATGGACACCATTGCACTTGGCAACGTACTTCGCACACAAGGATGTGGTGGAGGCGTTACTAGAGGCGGGCGCTAAAGTGGACGAAGTGAACGACAGTGGCGACACAGCCTTACATAAGGCTTCGTTTATCGGAAACGAGGTAGAAAAAATTTTTTTCACTTTGTTAAATATCTATTAGGGTTACCATTATACAGGCTTTAAAGACAAAGACAAAGACAAAGACGTTTATTTGCACAAATATGGGTACATATAAAGATGTTACAGATCTACTAGTTC